>CM039721.1:65431932-65709972 GCA_022539455.1 Dendrobium nobile | reverse complement strand
ATGTGTCAATTTATTAAAAATTCATTAGTTTCTTGGTCTAGTAGAAAATAAAATTTTGTAGCCCTACTACTGAAGCTGAATACATTGCCTTAGAGAGTTGTGTGGCACAAGTTCTTTGGTTGAAACAACAGTTGATTGACTTAGGAAATACTATTGGCACTATTTCAATTTATTGTGATAACACTAGTGCAACATATTGACATAAGGCGTCATTTCATATGGGATCATGTATCCAAAAGAAAAATTGAACTGAATCATGTTAAACTGAAAAACAACTTGCAGATATTTTTATAAAACCACTAGCCTTTGATTCTTTCAGTACATTAAGAATAAGGGAAGGTGTGATTGACCTAAATGCTTAATGAAAATTTTCTGCAAACTTGAAATGTGTGTTTGTGTATTTTTATGTTTTTGAGTTTTTTATGTGTTTTTGTATTTGTTTCAGTGTTTTTGTGTTATGTGTATTTTTGAAATATTTTTCACATCATATTTATTATTTTTATCGATCGCCCGAAATTTTCTAAGTGTTCTATTTGTACTGTACAAAATTTACTTTGTACAGGATGAATTCTGTAGCATATCGATCATTAGGTAGGCCAGTCTGCGTATCATTTTTTTTCAATACAGTTCGTATGTACGATCCCTAGATCGTCTGGACGATGTGTATTCATTCATATGTATGCATGTAGACGGTTATACGAGTAGAAGCAATTATTATTTCTGATCGTATGTATGAACCTGATGTTCGTACATACAAGCCACGTGTCATTCAATGTAGGGGATGAACCAAACAGTCATAAAAATGATCTTAAATAACTGATTGTCCCGGACGAACACCTATTCGTCTGTACAATCAATTGGATAAAAAGTCTATACGAAATGATGCATCGTAACTTGTGTGAATACAAAAAGTCATTTCATTTTGAACGCATTCATTCGTACATATGAAATTTTATTTCGCACGTACGAACTCAAGCATCGTACTGTACGAACCTCATTTCGTATGTACGAAAGTTTATTTTTCTTTAAATAGAATGCCTTTAGAACTCAAATTTCATACACTTCAAAAGCCTTTCCAAACCCTCTCATATTCTCAATCTTTCAATGGCAAGCTCTAGCAAGAGGAGTAGATTGGCTAAGGGTCCATCCCTCTGGATGATGTAGTAACTTTTTTGTCCAAAACCAATGAGGAATCCTTTCCTAGGTTTGTTTCTGCAAAAATCACTCCTTCTAGAGTTCTTCTGCAAGAGAATGTTATCTTTCAAGTAATGCCACTTTTCACCTCTACCCCATTCGCTTTTATCCTCACTCTGATTCACTTCTACAACAAGGAAACCTTTAACTATTTTCTTACCAACATGACTTTTAGTACTGACCAAAGTAGGATTAGATCCTATGTTTTGAAAAAGAGCATTGAAATAACCAAGGAGGATTTGGGGATATTTTTGAATTTAAGGACCAAAGAAGTAAGAGCCCACACTTTGACCAATGCTTCTAATTATGACTGGACTTAAATAAATAGAGTGATTAGAGGGATTAGAGAAGTGTGTCATTTACCTAAGGTATCCACTTTAGACCAAGATGTCAGGATCATTCAGCATGTTCTTAGAACATCTTTAATTTCTAAAGCTGGTGATCGAATGAATATTACTCATCTTCTTTCAACTGTAACTTACCTGATCATGACTGGCCAACCTATAGACGAAGCCCAACTCATTATTGACTATATTTATGGGCTTTCTGAAATTGATCATGCCTCCCATAAGAGAAAGAAGAATATAGCCTTATGACACCTTATGACACACATTCTTTAGAAGAAGTATGATCTATTTCATCCTGATACACATCTAGAAGATCCCATCTACTATAATGATGCTTCACTACGAGCAATCTTTGCAAAAGATGATGGAGGTGATTGACTCTGAGGGAGAAAGGGGGGCTCCTGCACCTGCACCTGCGCTTGCTGGTGGACCATCCTTTTGGGACATGGTCCATCGCTTTGATCGTCTTGAGAGTCATTGAGAGTCATTTTAATCAACGCTTTGATCAAATTGAGACTCACATACAGCAGCATGATGCTTAATACCAGTAGGACATGTACTGGGTTCGTGGTCAGTTTGACTAGGTGAATGCAAATATGGCTATGATGAGTAGCTATTTTACTTTCTTCAACCAGCCACCTCCTCCAGACCAAGGCCCCTCGGAGTGATAAATGTACTTCTCTATGTTTGTTTTTGCCAGTACTTCTGATATGATGTGAAGACCTTTGTAGTTTTTGTGACTGTCTTTTGTTTTTGTTTTTATGGTTGATGATCCGTGTAGTTGAATTGATATCATGTGAGCTTCCCTATATTATCTTATTTTGATATCAAAAAAAACATGTCTTTTTTTTTTTTTTTTTTTTTGTTGTTGAAAATGTTTGTTAGCCTATATGTTTATCCTGACTTAATCGAACTAAAAAGTGACATAATATGATCAGCAATATAAAAATTGAATTCATTTTAAAATCTAATTTTTCAAATATTTAAGTTAGCTTATAACTCGATCAAGTTAATGCTATCAATCTCATATTATTATTAGGCATACAAAAAATTTTAATATTATTATTATTATTATTTTGATGTCTTATTATTATTTTAATTCTCTTTTCAATATAATTATCTTTGTACTTAGAAAAATTTGAGCTTTTATATTACTGATTTTGGAAAGATCAATTAAAAAATGGAGATGTACAAATGTATAAAAAATCAAAAGGATGCGCAATGATTCACAAATTGAAAAGAGGCACAAAATTAGCCCAAATATAAAAAAATGCACAAATTATACCACAAGTATTGAAAAGATGCGCAAAGTACCACAAATATATATTCTTTCCTCTTTCTTTTAATCTTCAATTTCAAATCAATCTAATGTTCAATTATATTTTGTAATGAAATTTGACTTAAATGAATTTTTATTTCATCCACTTTTGCAATAATTTTCCTATCTGATTGTCTAGAATGATTTATTGACCCTTGATATATTTTTTCCTTGTCTGTGTTATATTCTAATTTAATTATATGATCTTTATTTTTTTTTAATGAACATTAATATTGTTATTGCAAGGATAACTCAATCTCTTTTAGGATCAATTATCAAAGGCTTCTCATATGACTTCTTACATTTCTGTTGTTTGTTTCTTCTTCTCTTTTTGTTGTTGTACAAAAGAGGGATAAATATTGTTTGGCATTTGAATATTTTTGTTCATGTTTCGTGTGTCTTGAGTATTTTGTTCGTGTTTTATGAGTCAAGAGTATTTTGTTCATGTTTTATATTTTTTTTCTCATTTTAGTGTCATTTTCGTGTGTGAAAAACTTTAAAAATTAAAAAATTGATTTATTCATAATAAAAACCCCTTATATTCACATGTTTATTCATTCAGGGGGAGTTTAGAAAAAAATTATGATTTTTAATTTTACTCAAACAATAATTGTTTTGTCATCATCAAAAAGGAGGAGATTGTTGAGATAATTGCAACTTAGCTTTGCATGTTTGACATTCTTGCAACTTGTATATTTTTTATGATTTCAAATATTCTTGTTTTGATTATTATTTTTTCCTAACATTTCGAAAGAATTATTTTGCTCTTGTGTGTACTAACATTTTAGGAAAATCATACTCCTGATTGTTGAAGACTTCAAATAAAAATCAATTTAGAGTTATTGTAATTTAAAGTCTGTATCTTTCTTTTTATTGAGTCTGATATAGTGTGATTGTAATTGAGTAACTGAGCACACACACATCGGGGAGATTTCTAAAATTCATATTTTTAAACTGATCATATAGTACAAAATTATTTCATACGGGACGTTCTGGTCATTTATTTTTCCCCAACGAGCAAAGGAACGAACGAAAAAATGTTAAAAAAATTTCTAAGTATAGATCGTACGGACGATATTTCTTGATCGTACCGGGATGATCTCCTCTGGTTTGTCCTCGAACACTATTCGTACGGATGTTATTTTTCATTCGTACCGGGACGGTCTCCTCTGATTCAACCTCGAACGCTATTCGTACGGAAGTTATTTTTATTCATACCAGGACGATCTCCTCTGGTTCGACCTCGAACACTGTTCGTATGGATGATATTTTTTGATCGTACTGGATGATGGGCTCTGGAGCATATATGAATGAAGTTTGTATGAACAATATTTTTTATCGTACCAGGATGAAAGGCTCTGGAGCATGCACGAACGAAGTTCATATGGACAATATTTTTTTATCATACCGGGACGAAGGGCTCTGGTGTGGTTTTGTTCATTTCGTCCTGTTGGTTCGTACATACGCTTTTTGACATTTCTTCTGTTCATACCGGACGATGATTGTGTACAAAGTTAGTTCGTACCGATTCACATTAAGTTCATACACAACAGTTTGTGTACTATTCATACGTATGAATTACGATCGTACGGTACGATCATGGATGCTCATATTTGAAAACTTCAATTTTATAGACAGCTTTTCTTGTCTTTCTCTATAAAATGTCCACTAAAAACTTATCTTTAATCTTTTTGTCATTTGGTGTTCGTGAATATTAAAGGGAAATTGAAGGAGAGAGTGAGAGAGAGTGTTTGAAGGAGATTTCTTCCTATTGGAGCGTGAAAAGTTCACTTGATTACTCAAGGGTAAGTGTCTATGTGTGTTGTTTTGTGTTTTCTTCACTCTTTTCTCTTGTCCTTCTAGATTTCTCATGTGAAGATCTTTTAAGAAGATTCGGTTCTCTGCGACACTCGAGGACTGTGAACAGCCGAGGGTTCTCTGCCTACACTTGAAGAGTGTGAACAGTCGAAGGTTCTTCCCTCTCTTTTTTGACAAGTCACAGTGTTGAAATTTAGATTTTTCATTTAAAAGAAAATCATTTCAAAAAAAAAATTGCTTTGTTATATACATTTTTTGCTCACCTACTTGAGTTAGCTAAGATGAATTCTTCTAGTCTTTTTGCCTTTATCAAATATTTCATGAGGTTTTATAGGTGTCTGCACTACAGTACGATGCTTATGATCCTTATGAAATGTATAAAATTGAAGATGTTCCTAGTGTGGGTGCCCGCCTTCTTCAACATCAAATGCTTAAAAAACTATTTGTTCTAAATGGCCTCCACCACACGTGCAAGGAAGTAATGGCTAGATATTGGTGAGGTGCTGCATTTTGTTATCTTTGTATGTGATATTTCCTCTATTCACAAGTGGATGTACCTATGATTTTCAGGGTCATGAGAGCCTAGTCGTCCTCTATTGGTTATCATGATATCAATTCTATTATGCATTTTGCTTTCTTTCCACCCACTGAGCCATTGGGTGACTCCTATCATGTCTGCAATGTTGGGACTAATCATACATTGAAAGTGGTTCTATTAGTGCTACAAGGCGCACTTGACCACATTGTTGTATACTCCCTATTAGTTGTAGTCTAAAAGACATTAATTTTAATATAATTTTAAATTATAAAATAACATTCCGATCAAATTTAGGCCAAAATAATTATCTATTTTGTAAAAAAAAAATGAATATTAAAAAGATATTATACTACAAATATTGTGGAATGAATTTTCCAGCTACACAGTACTTTGATATGCCCACATATAATAGTTCTAAAGAAGCAATATCTCCTTTCAAAGTGCAAAGTAAGGCTACATTGATTTATCACACAGAGGGGTCTCCTTTTCCAATACCAAATAAATATCATTGAAAAAGTAGCTTCTAATTTGCTCGAGCAGGACCAAACTTTTCTATCATTTATAACTACTTATCCCCACCTTAAACTTAATTGATATAAGGCCAAAGACGGCATTTTTTTAAATGTAAATTTAATTTAATTGTGGATTAGCATTTAATTTACTCAAATTATTCTATCTTTTAATTTAATTATATTATATTAAAAAAAATTAGATTTAAATCAAATGGTACTAAATATTTTAATTATACGCGCTGAGGCTTTGGCTGGTTGGTGGACAAATACGGTTGAGAATCCCCCACCACGGGTTTGAATCCCCTCTACTACGACCTCGCTTCTTCAGAGCGGCACAGCAAGTGTAGGCCCGATGCTAGTGGGTGGCTTTCCTAGGTTCCTCCGAGGGATTAGTTACGCTGTCAAGTTGCTCCCTTTGAATGGCAGTGGATAGATACTCCGATATATTATATATATATATATATATTTATATATATATATATTTATATATATATATATATTAATATATATATATATATATATATATATAACACACACACACCACACTTAGGTGACTAGCATTTTATAAATAAAAAAAATAATTATAAAAAATTAAATTTAATTTTTAAAAAAAAATTATTATTATTATAAATATTATGGATTATTAAAAATTATTATATAGATATATATTATTTTATTAATATATATAGATATATATAATATAAGTATATATTATATATATATATATATTAATATTATATATAGATATATATTTATATATAAAATATATATAGCAATCTTTTATGGTATCATATCTTTGATTGACAAAAGTAAACTTTTTATTATAAAAAATTAAAAATAAATTATCAACATAAATATATCATAGCAATTAAAAAAATAAACTTAATACAAAGGCGGACCAAACAAATATTTTAAAATAATTCAAATTTTATTTTATTCATATTTTAAATTAAGTTTGATTGAGGATTAGCCATTTATTTTTACTCAAATTGTTCAATTTTTTAAACTCAATTATATTTTTTGGAAATTTTACTTTAAATAAAATGATATCAAATATCTCTAATTGTAAGGTGTAAAATTGTTGGGAATTTTTTTTAATATGTTATGAGTATTATAAATATATGCTTTTTTAATCTAAGAGTAGTTATTTATAATTCTCATATATTACTAGATTTGCTTTAAAAATATTTTTATTATAATTTTTTAAAAAAATAATTATCAAGCAAATATATAATAATAACTAAAATATTGAAATACGCAGTTTCCTACTCCTTAAAAATCTTAGATAAAGCCTTTGGATTAAGGTTTCGTTTGGGATAACTTTCTTCTAATTTTTAAAATAAATTTTTAGTACAAAATTTTTAAATTTAAAAAATTTTTATTTCAAAAAATTACTTTAAAAAGTAATAAGAAAACTATCGAAATGAAGCCTAAAGTTACTATTATTAAGAGGAAGACATTTTTTTCTTTTGGGTTGGCGGGCCAGCGTGATTGAGAACTCCCAACCCATGTTTGATTCCCCTCCCATGCAACACGACCCCTTCAGTGGAGAGAAAATAAAGTGCGGGTCCGACACTTATGGTGTTGATTGCTACTAAACCAGCCGAGAGATTTATTACACCGCCAAGCGTCCTTTTTGAAGATGGGAGTAGGTAGATAGTTACCAAAAAAAAGCTCCAAGTTGTGCACGTTTTTTAAAGAAGCAACTAGAAAAATTAATGGTAAAATGAACCGCAGAAGCAGCCTTACTTCCTATCCATTATCCCTTCTCTCTCTCTCTCTCTCTCTCTCTCTCAAAATTCTTACGCACGTGCACTGGAAAAGCTTCTAATCTTCTAGAAAGCTCTTGGTGTATTAATCAACGTTGCTAAATGATTTTAATGATTAGATTGATTTATTTTGGATTTGCGTATGTCTAAGTACGCCACTAATCGTTAATTAAACGATGCTTAATTCAGTGTTAATCATGATTAGGAGGGTAAGCTAGCTAGCTAGCTAGTTACAGTATTCTGTTAGTTTGTACTGCGTTATAGGTTTAAACATCTTTTACTGTATTTTGATTAACTTTTTTTAGATAGAATAATAAAATATAAAAGATATATATCTATTTTTTATTAGAGAATGTTTGAATTTTTTTTTAAACGTAAAAAATTGTTTAATGCTTATTTAAATGCCTTTCATTTTTTAATTTAATATTTTTATATATTGTAGATATATATCTAGTATGCTGTGCATACAAGAGAGAAAATTTAAAAAAAAAAAAAATTGCATTCAGCCATATGATAATTATAAAAGAGATACTTTTTATTATTTGCAGTTCTCTGGTTCTGGTTTGTTAATATTCTTTCACATTAAATTGAGCAGAAGTATGTGTTTTGTTCATTTTTACACTTATAATATCTAAAAGGTTATCAGAAAATTTTTTTGGCTCTGCTTTGCTGTGATTAATCTTTGTGATTCTTTAGGAAGCCTAATATTATCAAGCTCCTACCCTTTTTTTTTTTTTTTTTTAGGGTAAGGATGTATCACTTCTATAATATGTTTTGCAATAAGTGGCTTAAACATTGGAATTTATTGATTAAGCTATGATTGTGCTAATATTTGAACTATCATGGAAGGCATACCTATCCTGAATCTCAAAAAAAAAATAAACTTTGGATTACACTAAACCCTATTTTGTGTCTTAAAATCGTAGTTTTTTTTTTTCTTTTTCAAGTTTATATATTTTTCTCCTCTTTATTACTCTTGATATATCCATAATTTTGCTAACCTTTTTTAATATAAAATTTTTCAATTAAAATGTTAGAAATGAAATATTTTACTTGCGGAGTTCGTATTTCATCTGGACTCCTATTAGTTAGAGTAATGACTTCATTCTGATTGGAGTCCAGTTTATAAATTACATTCGGACTCCTTTTGTTATAATCTCTCTAGTTATTCCACCAATTCCTTAAACTAATGGCAAGTTTATATAAGCTGATCTACAAATGATATACAAATGCTACCGTTAACATTTCAAACAACTTCAAATGATAACAATTATAAATAAAAACTCATTAAAGCTGACACCAAACTATATAATTGGGAGAAAACTATTGTTGATCCAACCTTTATTGAAAAAAGACAAACAAAAAACAAAATCAATCAACACATCCTCATCAAAATTTGCACATATCACCACATTGTGGGACAAGAAAAATATATAGTATAATTAAAAAATCTTCTTGATAAATGTAGGGCAAGTATATGTATACAGCTGCAGAGTGCATTGCCAATACCTGTAATTAACGGGGAATTTAGTGAGTTCGGACTCCGGACGTCATTCATAGACAAAGAAAAAATGCGTCACATATCCTCTACTCGGTACTGAGCTCGATACGCTTTCTGGACTTTTGAAAATACCGAACTCAATACTCACAGTACCGTGCTCTGTATTACTCGGTTACTGTGAAGTAACGAACGTAAGCTGTTCCCGGTGTCTGAACCCATTAATTTCCGTAATAATTTAACAGTGCACAATATACTACAGGCTACCTGATGATAAGAAAATGTTAGCGCATCAAAAACAACTACGACAGTCCTGTTTTAAGCACCATTTGGCAAAGAATCCTCAAGAAATGGTAATTTTTTAACACATCAGGAGACCTAAAGCTGTATCACCATAAGAATTTTATTGCTATTATTGAAGGAAGTTCATTAAACCAGCAAAGTGTTAAATTTACACACAAGAAATATGGAGTAGATGAAGGATAGTGAGTGAAGCTGAAACATATAATTCTTTTATTTAGGCTTTGTTTTGGGCCGGCTTTATTATTGCATCTTAAACGGTGTTTCTAGTTAAAAAATTTAAAAAAAAAAAAAATGTTTTAAGAAGCAATAAAAAGGCCGTCCCAAACACAACCTTAACCATACTCTTCAACAGTAATGGAATCATGTAATTAATTACTTAGTGAGGGATATAATTCAAATCGCACGGTGAATATTAAAAGAACAAGCGGTTAAGATATGTGAGGTGAGGTGAAATAGGCAGAGAAAATATGGCTGTGTTTATCACAGATAGTATCAAGAATGATCCATTGCTTATCATGTAAGTATATTCGCAACAATTATGTGATGAAATATTACCTGTGTTGAATGCTTTGTTGAACTTTTTGCTGAAGGGAAATTAGAAAATGAAAGGGAAGGTCTCTGGGTTTATGAGGCCTTATAACATTCTGATCGAGGCCCATCCAATCTTCTGCTGCACATCTTCATATACTAACCAATTCTTCCCGCGCAAGAGATATCTGCAAAATTACCTATTGTAAGCTTACAAATTTTAGTCAAAAGGACAGTAGATACGGCTATGTGTAATTCAAGGGAATTGCATTTTATGTTCAATCAGCAAAACTTGGATGGTTTGAATGTGAAGGGCGTTTTCTAATGATATATGGAAGAAGATTTCATTAAATATTAAATATGATTTTTGTTCAACTGGAATATGAAACTTCGTTTCTTAAGATAGAATAATCTTTCAGAAACTAGGTTTCGTTTTTGGGACGGCTTTCTTACTATTTTTTAAAAACAGCTTTTTAGTTGAAAAATTAAAGGTTTTCTATCTAAAATGTTGCTTTAAAAAAGAAAAAAAGTACTCCAATGACGCCTTGATCAAAAGTACAGTTCATCCTTTTTCCGGCCGGTTCATATAATATGAAAAACGATGGGATAACATCATTTTTCTACATGTGGCGGGAAAAAGAACAGCTATAATAGCCTTCAAATGCTGAGAGAATAAACCCATCCAAATACCTCCCAATATAATTGTTGCTCCATCATGCACTTCACTGCCATATGTATCCCAAGCAGATATTTCCTTACTCTGTTAACAGTTAAAACATAAGAAATACAGTAGTTCTATTAGAAAATAGTGCATATAGTACACCATGAAAGAAATGCTATCTGAGTGAAGAACTCACATTGATTACTAACATAAGCGATCGGTCGAATAGTAATTGTTGTGGGCAGAATTCTCCATCTTTTCTTAAATGAGGATTAGGGCGTCAAAAAGCTTTGGGGCGCTGTTACATCTCCAATGACCTGCAGCGGCCAAGTAATTTTAGAAGTTGCACTCATCTGCAAAGAATATGTACTTGTGTTAGCAAAGAAGTTGTTGGCTATGAGCACGCCTAGTTTATTTTAAAAGAATGCCACAACTCTTTAGGAAAGCACCTTAGAGAGCTATCTTGCCACTACAGGCATTAAGGTCAGTGTTATCTGATATGAGACCTGGGAGTGATATTCAAACTGCCAAAGTGAGAGTTTAAGCATTAAGCTCAAAATACATGACAAACGTAAATACGAAGTTGGTCTCATCTAGAGCTTACGGAGTTCATAAGACTGGTATATATTTCATTCGGAAGATTGAGTAAGTTGCTGCCAGAATCAAACCACCGTAAGATTATGCATTTCAACCCTTTTGTCTATACTGATTTGTTGGCTTCCGTAGCCATCTTTCTGAACTGGGTACTTAGAAGTTTGCAGTAACGCCTAGTTAAAACAAAGCGAGCCACTGTAGCTTTGAAATTATTTGATAATAGACATCTATTAAATTCAGAAATTGCTTCTACTATCACATGGTAAGCACTTTTTTATTTCAAATTAGAACTTTGCTAAACCTACCAAGAATATAACTAAAAAATTCGAAAATGTGTTTCAGATGGTGCGAGGGATTGTTGGAGTGCATTTCTATCCTATTTATATGCTTCAAAGTTCTAAAAAGGCAAAAATAACTCTAAATTAAATTACTAAGTGACTCTCATGCTCGCATCATTGCCTAAAAAACCAGAAGAAAATATCCTCTTGAGATGGTGATGGAGTTGAACTACCTCATGGAACTTTATCTGTTATCACTCTTCTAAATAATAAGGAATGAGTAAAAAAATAGAAAGTGTGACATTAGAAGAGGTGCCATGAGAATGATTTGGATAATAATATAAATATTAAGGATTTATGGAGTTGATGCTACAGATCAAATACATGAAGTTACAATAATAGGATAGAGAAGGTTTGAGGATTAAGCAAATGGATGCTGATCAAGTGGTAAAAGTGAATGTAGATCTCTACTAAGATAGATTTTAATAGTAAAAATTAGACATAATACAGATAATAGTACAATCTTCTTATTAATATGGATCATTATTATATCTCCATAAGAAATTTGAAATAATAATCACCCATATCATAGGATTGCATGATGCATAACACGGATGACGGACTGCATTTGTAGCAATAAGGGACACGGCTTAGCTAGGATGCAAGGCCAATTATGTTGTTGCTTGCAAATCTAGCTGAAAGGCACAGGATCAGCCATGGTGTCGAATAATAATCGCATTGGCAATCTAACGACAAGCAAAAAAAACAAGTTTTGTAGAAAAATAAAAGATATAGCCCAAAATAGGGTAGCTGTGAAATTGACACATTCCAGATGTACTATTTCTATCAACCCTACAACGTGCAAAGTCCAAATCTGAATATCCAATTATTTTAAATGAAGAGCTAAAATTAGGATACCAAATCCCTAAGTTCCGAGTTTCCAAGAGATATCTTAAAATCTTTTTCACTATTATCAAATGTGATTCTTTTGGATCTGATTGAAATATAGCACACAAATAAATACTAAACATAATATCAGATCTGCTAGCATTCAAGTAAATCAAAGATCCAATAATCTCTTTAAATTTATTTTGATCAATAGATTTTTCCTTTGGGTCCTTATCTAATCGAACTGAGGAACTCATAGGTGTACTAACAGGTTTAGTATTATCCATTTCATACATTTTGAGGACGTCCTTAACATACTTCGAATGACTAAGAAAGTTCATTCCTTAATTTAATTAATGTTAAAGACTAAAAAGTAACTTAAATCTCCCATTAGGCTCATATCAAATTCACTACTCATTATTTTAGAAAAATTATCACAAAGATTTTTATCAGTAGATCCAAAGATGATATCATCGACATAAATTTGTGCAATGAGTATGTCATCTCCCAATTTCTTTAAAAAGAGAGTTGTGACTATACTTCCTTTTTCAAAAGATCTCTAAAGTAGGAAAATGCTCAACCTCTCATAAAAAGCCCTAGGTGCCTCTTTCAAACCATATAATGCCTTTTTCAATTTAAAAATATGATTTTGGTATTTTGAATTTTCAAATATTGAAGGTTGTTCAACATAAACATCCTCTTGAATTACCCCATTTAAAAAGACACTTTTAACATCCATTTGATATAACTTAAACCTTTAAAACAGACAAAAGCTAACAAAATCCTATCTAATTGCTTCAAGTCTTGTAACAGGGGCAAAAGTCTCCTCATAATCAATGACTTCAATCTGATTATACTCCTTAGCAATTAATCTAATATTATTTTAAAGAATAACTTCTGAGTCATTCATTTTGTTCTTAAATACCCACTTAGTTTCAATTACACTTTGATTCTTTGGCATTGTAATTAATTCCCAAACTTTTTTTCTTACAAATTGATTCAATTCTTTTTGCATTGCCAAAATTCAAAATTCATCCGAAAGTGCTTTATTTATATTTGTGGGTTCTATTATAGAAATAAAGGCAGAATGATTAACTTCTTTGCTCAGTCCATGCCTAGTCCTAACACCCTCACTAGGTTCACCTAAAATTAATTCCTTAGGGTGGTTTTTAGAAAATTTCAAATCTCTAGGCAAAGGATTTTCTATCTCCAAATTTTCTTCCAAATTTACTTTCTCAATCTTTTGGGAGTTTATTTCTATCTCTTCCTCTTCAATATTCAGCTCTTCCAAAATATCAAATTCATCAAATATAATATGTGTGGTCTCCTCAATTATCAAAGTTCTTTTATTGAATACTCTATAAGATTTTCCAACACTAAAGTATCCTAAAAAAATTCTTTCATTTAATTTTGGATCAAATTTTTCTAAGCCAGATTTTTCATTATTATGTATGAACACCTTACATCTAAAAATATGCAAATGTGACAAATTAGGTGTTTTCCCTTTTAGAAGCAGTGTGTTTTATTCAAATTCGATGTGATCTTCACCCTATTCAGAACATAACATATAGTGTTAACCATTTCAGTCCAAAAATATCTAGGAAGTGAATATTATGCCAACATGGCTTGAGCGGCTTTTATTAACGTTATGTTCTTTTTTTAACAAACCCATTTTGCTGAGGGGTTCTAGGTACAGAAAAATTGTGATCAATTCCTTTTTCTTTACAAAATTCTTTAAATTTATTATTTTCAAATTCTCTACTATGATCACTTTGGATTGTTAAAATTTCACACCCTAGTTTTCTCTGAATCCAAGTAAAAAAATCTCTAAACTTCTCAAATGATTCACTCTTATGATATAAAAATTTAACTCATGTGAATCTAGAAAAATCATCAACTATAACAAAATCGTATACCTTTCCTCCTAGACTTACAGTTTCAACTGGTCCAAAAAGATCCATATGCAAAATCTTCAAATGTTTACTAGTTCTAAGATCCTTATTGGACTGAAAAGAGGACTTTACCTATTTTCCTAATTGACATGTATCGCAAAGGTAATCCTTAGTAAAGTCTAGTTTTGGTATATCTTTCACTAAGTTCTTTTGGATAATCCTCCTAAGATTTTTCATGATAGAGTGACAAAGCCTCCTATGCCATAGCCATGACTCATCATAAATATTTTTCAAACAAAAATCAGTAAGAGTTTTGATACAATTTAAATCTAGCATATAAATATTATTTATAAGTATACCATGCAAAACATCATTATCATTTAGGCTTAATATGCAATTAGTAAGAAAAAAATTAACACAATATTCTTTATCACATAGCTGACTAATACTCAACAGATTATGCTTTAAGCCTTCAAATAGTAGTATATTCTCAATAAAAAAGTTTTTCAAATTTTCTATTATACCTGATCCAACCACCTTCCTTGTGGTGTTATCTCCAAGTATAATCCTGCCTCCATTTCTGACTTCCAGCAATATGAATTACTTAGTATCTCCAATAATATGCTTTGAGCAACCGCTGTCCAGGTACTATATGCTCTTATGAGGTCTTGTGTGAGAGCGTGCCTGCAAAATCATTAGATGTTGGACCTGGGAACCCAAACTAGTTTGGGTTCATCTTTTGGTAATTTTGAAATAGATGCATGTATGATATGTCTATATTTATGCATCTTAGGTCTTTACACTTTATCTAAATTACAAGTGTGTGAGATATGTCCAATCAATCCATAAGTGTAACATCTAACTCCAAGAAATGAATTTCTCAATCATTTGTAACTACTTTAATCCTTCCTAGGTTGTATAAATTTTAGATACAAAATATGATTAATAAAATTTTCAAGTCTTGGGGGTATCCTATTTTCCTCGAGAGCTTTTATTTTTAATCTAAAAAATATATTCTTATCTTCTAACACATTATTACTATATTTCAGCCGATATTTTTCACTCTCTGATTCATCCTTAAAATCTTTAAATTCTTTTTCTAATTTTGCATAGGATGATTTTAATTTCTCATTTTCCTTATTGAAGTTATCGAATTCATCAAGTAAGCTCATGTGGTTGTTATCAATTAATGCATGGTCTTTCATAAGGATTTTGTGCTCTCTATGAAGTTCTTGTAATTTCCAAGTTAAGACTAGCATGTATTTTCTTCTACTTCCTATATGCATAATGTATTCTTTCAGAAACTTCTAAAAGTTTAGTATAGGTTAAGTTACATATCTCTTCTTGATATGACTGATCAAGATTATCTTTCATTAAGCATAAGTTGGTGATTTCTTCCTCCTTTTCATTTTCTGATGAGTCTAAAGCTGAGTCCGCCCAGAAAACTGTTTTGAATTTTTCTTGCCCTTCTTCACATTTGGTTTCTCCTTTACCTTCTCCTTGCTAGGAGTGGCTTTAAGTTTTGGGCAATCTGACTTAATGTATCCAGGTTTCCTACACTCGTAGCAAATCACATCATTAGAAACCTTGACATTCCTATTAAACGTACATCGGTTTTATTGTTGGCGTCTCTTTTACTTCCTCTTCAAAAAGCTTCTAAACTATCTAGTCATCAAAGTGATGTCGTCCTCATCCTCAGGTTGTGATAGATCACTCTCCGACTCCTCCACTTTCAGTGCTATGTTATTCTCTCTTCATGGTTTTCCTACATCAATCTTTCTTTGACTCACTCATTGCTTGTAAGTAATTAGTGATCCAAGAAGATTGTTCATAGAGTAAATATTTAAGTCTTTAGACTCTGATATAGCAGTTATTTTTGCAGCATAAGTAGTAGACAAATAATGGAGTATTTTATTTACCATTTCAGCGTTAGTTAATTTCCTACCTAATGCATGCAAAGAAGTGACTATCTGAGTGAATCTTGTGTACATGTCAGAAATAGATTCATTGGGTTTCATGCGAAATAATTCATAGTCATGTACAAGATATTTAATCTAGACTACTTAACTTCATTAGTCCCTTCATAAGTTATACAGAGTCTATCCCATATATCCTTTCCACTCTTGTAAGTGGAAACTTGCATGTAGTCCTCTGACTTAAGTGCACAAAAGAAACTTTTTAAATATTTAGCATTAAGTTGTGCTAAGTCACGTTCTTCTAAGTCAAATTTGCAAAGGGTGTTTCTACTATAATGTCATCAACTAGTCTAGTTAGTTATGTATACCCTTCTTGTACTAAGATCTACATACGATAATCAAGTGAGTGTAAAAATATAGACATGGGTGTTTTCCAAAAATCAAAAGAGATATTATCAAACAAAGAAGGTCTAGTGATTGAATACCCTTCAGGTGTGTTTCAGTTTCCAAAAGTAGCCATACTTGTTAATAAAAAAAGTAGTTTAAACTTATGATTTTGAAACAAAGCATTGATACCACTTGTTGAATCTTGTTGATTCTAGAATAGGTTGTTAGACCTAAAATAATGTTCTAAGGCTAACCAAGAGGGGTGGTGACTTGGTAATTTAAAAATTTAACCCTTTCTTGGATTTTAAAAAGATAGAAATCGGTTAATGAACTTGAGCAAGTTGATTTTAAAGTTTTTTAAAAATGATTTTTCAACCACAAAAAAATTAACTTACAGTAAAGTAAATAAGCAACAGAAATAAAAAGACATAAAGGTTTATAGTGGTTTGGTCAAACACAACCTACACCCACTCCCTGAAGTCTCCAACTTCATGTATTGCACTATGCCAAAGTGACTCTCCTTTTGCTCCCACAGCAAGACAGAGAAGTCTTTACAAAACTCTCTTCCACCAATCGCCGGTGCGGCATAGAACCGTCGTCCTTTTATACTCTCCAAGTGTAGGTAGAGAACCTTCATCCTTTCACACCCTCCAAGTGTAGGCAGAGAACCTTCGGCTTTTCACACTCTCCAAGTGTAGGCAGAGAATTTTCGGCTGTTCACACTGTCCAAGTGTAGGCAGAAAACCCTCGGCTGTTCACACTCTCCAAGTGTAGGTAGAGAACCCTTGGCTGTTCACACTCCTCGAGTGTCGGCAGAGATTTGCATCTTCTTGAAAGATCTCCACACGAGAAATCTAGAAGGACAAGAGAAGAATGAAGAAAATACAAAACCGTCCAGAAAACTAAAATTTTCAAATATGAGCATCCATGATCATACAGTATGATCGTAATTTGTACGTACAAATAATATAAAAACTATTGTGTACAAACTCAATGTGAATTAGTATGAACTAACTTCATACACGATCATCATCCGGTATGAACTATGTTCGTCCGATACGAACAGAAGAAATGTCAAAATGCGTATGTACGAACCAGCAGGGCAAAATGAACAAAACCACACCAGATCCCTTTGTCCTAGTACGATCAAAAAATATTGTCCGTATGAACTTCGTTCGTACACACTTCAGACCCCATCATCCTGGTACGATAAAAAAATATCTTCAGTACAAACTTTGTTCGTGCATGCTCCAGAGCCCATTGTCCTAGTACAATAAAAAATATCGTCAGTACAAACAGTGTTTGAGGTCAAACCAGAGGAGATCGCCCCGGTATGAATAAAAAATATCGTCCGTATGAATAGTGTTCGAGGTGAATCAGAGGAGATCATCCCGGTACGAACGAAAAATATCATCTGTACGAATAGTGTTCGAGGATGAACCAGAGGAGATCATCCTGGTATGATCAAGAAATATCATCCGTACGATCTATACTTAGAAATGTTTTTAACATTTTTTCGTTGGTTCCATTGCTCGTTGGGGAAAAATAACTGACTATATCATCCTGTACAAAATAATTTCATACTATACGATCAATTTAAAAATGTGAATTTTAGAAATCTCCCCCGATGTGTGTACTTAGTTACTCTATTACAATCACACACTCTCAGACTCAATAAAAAATATAGACTTCAAATTATAATAACTCTAAACTGATTTTGATTTTAAATCTTCAACAATCCGGAGTATGATTTTTTCGAAATGTTAGTACACACAAGAGCAAAAGAATTCTTCCAAAATATGTTAGGAGAAAATAATAATCAAAATAATAATATTTGAAATTATAAAAAACATACAAGTTGCAAGAGTGTCAAACATGCAAAGCAACTATCTCAACAACATTTACATCCAAAAATATGTAAGTGTGAAAGATTAGGTGTCCTAACCTTTAGGAGTTCATATGGTGCTTTATTCAACTTGGATATAATATTCACCCGATTTAAAACATAGCAAATAATGTTCAGTGGTTCTGCCCAAAAAATACATAGGGAGTGAATATTCAGCTAGCATTACCCTAGTAGCTTCCACCAAGGTTCTATTTTTCCTTTTAGTTATTCCATTATGTTGGGGGGTCCTAGGAGTAGAGAAATTATGTTCTATTCCTATCTCTTGATAGAAGGATTCAAACCTATCATTTTCAAATTCTCCACCATGATCACTATAAATTATTGAAATTTCACATCCTAATTTCCTTTGAATCCAAGTGGAGAAGATTCTAAAATCCTCAAATGACTCACTATTATATGACAGAAATCTTACCTAAGTGAATCTAGAGTATTCATATACTATCACAAATCCATAAGTCTTTACTCCTTGTCTAGCTATACTAACCAATCCAAAGAGGTCCATATGAAGGATTTTTAGTGGCCTAGATGTGTTGATATCCTTAATTAAATAAAATAATAATTTAATTAGTTTTTCTAGTTAGTAGACATCACATAGGTGGTCCTTAGTAAAGTCTAACTTAGGTATTTCTCTTACTAGATTTTTCTGAGTGATACTCCTAAGTGTTTTATTCTAGCATGACATAGTCTCCTATGCCATAGCCAAGATTTATCAATTATTATTTTTAAAACAAGAAATTTGAATATTCAATACAAGTCAAGTCTAACATGTAAATATTGTTCATCCATTTTCCTTCCAATACAAGTTTATCATATAATATAATCATACATTTGTCAGAAAGAAATTTCATATCAAATCTTTTATCACAAAATTGACTAATACTCAATAAAAAATGCTTTAAACCATCAACTAACAAAATATTTTCAATCATAAAGTGTTTATAGTTTCCAATTATATCTGATTCCACTACTTTCCTAGTTATATTGTCTCCTAATATCACTTTGCCTCCTATTTTGGCCTCCAGTGTGATAAATTGTTTCATATCACCAGTCATATGCCTCAAGCAGCCACTGTCGAGGTACCACATGCTCTCACTAGGTCTTTTGTAAGAGCACCCCTATAATATCATTCAAAGGATAGATTTGGGAACCCAAGTGAGTTTGTGTTTCACCTTATGCTTGAATGAATGAGATGTATGCATGTTATGCTGTGATGAATTCAATTTAGCCCTCTATACTAAATGTGTCCTATGGTGGATAGTGCAAGTGCTGCTATGTGTCCTAACATGCCACAAGAGTAACACCTAACCCTAGGGAATGTGTTTACTAGCCTATGTGGGTGATGGTGCCTCTTCATAGGTTTATGTGATGTATATTATGTTGAGGGGTTGTACCACTTAGCTATTGAAAGCGGTGATTTATTGTTCTCCAATGCAGTAATTTTTGCTTGTAAATATTCATTTGCACTTTCATAGCTTGTAACTTCTAGTTTTAATGCATGCTCACTACTATCTAATTGACATGTAAGTTCTTTTAAATCCTTAAATACTTTTCTAACTCAATATGTAAAGTTTTCAAAGAACTGTGTGCATCAGATAAATCAATATGCTTCTTATTTAATGCATCAAACTCATCTAATAAAGTCATATGATCGCTATCTAAAGTAGAGTGCTCGGTAATTAACTTATCATGCTCTTTTTTTAAAGTAGAAAATTTAGTATTAATCCTAGCATGAATTTTCTTAAACTTCTTATACAAATCATGAATATTTTCAGAAATAATAAGTAATTTGTCATAAGAGAGTTGACATACCTCATATTGATTAAGATTATCTTTAACCATTATACACAAAATTATTACCTCCTCTTCTTCTAATGATTCTGAGGCAGAGTAGGCCCAAAAAGCTTTGTGTCTTTTGCTTGTCCCTCTTATACTTTGTCTTCTCTTCACCCTTCTCCTTATTTGGGTGAGTCTTCAGGTTGGGGCAGTCATCTCGAAGGTGATCTAGTTTCCTGCACTCAAAGTAAATTATATCAGATAAAACTTTAGTAGATTTGTAGCCTTTATCTTTAGTCAAGTTATTTTTAAAATGCCTTTACTTTCTTTTCAAAAAGCTCTTGAACTGGCATGTCATCAAGGCTATTTCATCTTCCTCATCAGCTAAAGAGTTATCACTGTCAGAATCATTTACTTTTAGTGTCACAGTTCTCCCCTTCTTCTTTTCTCCTGCATCATTTTGCCTTTGACTCACACCTTTCTCATAGGTAATGAGTGATCCAAACAAATTATCAATAGAGTAAATATTTAAATCTTTTAATTCAGTAATTACATTTATTTTTTCATTATAAGAACTAGGTAAACAACATATAATTTTATTAACTTTTTTAGAATTTGATAGTTCTATACCTAGTGTATGCAATGATGTTACTATCTGGGTGAACCTAATGTACATTTCAAATACAGTCTCATTAGGTTTCATGTTAAAAAGTTCATAGTCATGCAAACCAATTTTTAACCTAGATTGTTTAACTTCATTACTTCTCTCGTAGGTGATACACAACCTATCCCAAATCTCTTTACTGACAGTGCATGTAGAAACTCACATATAGTCTTCAAATTTTAAGGCACAAAAGAAACAATTCAAATATTTAGCATTTAATTGTGCAAGTTTCCTATCTTCATTGCTCCATTCATTAAAGGGAATATCAGTTTTAGCATCATTAACAATATGTGATGGACGTGAGTAACCAGTTTGAATCATATGACAAATTTTATAGTCAATGGATTATAGAAATGTAGAAACTCGCATATAGTATTCGAAATTTAAGGCACAAAAGAAATAGTTCAAATATTTAGCATTTAATTGTGCGAGTTCCCTATCCTCATTGCTCCATTCATTAAAGGGAATATTAATTTTAACACCATTAATAATATGCGATGGAGGTGAGTAACCAGTTTGAATCATATGACAAATTATGTAGTCAATGGACTATAGAAATATAGACATGCAAAATTTTCAAAAATCGAATGAAATGTTTTCAAATAAAGGTGAATGGTTTATTGAATAACCCTTTTATAGTATTACGATTACTAAATTGTGTCATTGATCATTTTTCTCAAGGTGTTTTAAAACACTATTTTTGAAATCCCGCTCTTATAACACTTGAAAGTTTGAGATGCGCTAAGAGAGGGGGGGGGGGGGGGGGGCGGGGGTGTGGAGGGAGATGAATTGGTACTTTTAAAAAAAATCATAAGCATGAGTATTACTTTTTGCAGATTTTTCAAACTTTTGAAATAAGCAAATTAATTTCACAATACAGAAGCTAACAAATTAAGTGATGTTGATGAAATTCTAAATTGCACAACAGATCATTAATCTTAGAAAATCATTAAGCAATTATAAAAAAATGAAGTGCAAAAAGTAAAATATAGAAAATAAAATAAAAAAGAACACACCATATTTTATAGTGGTTCGGTCGAACCTTGGCATGCTTCCACTCCCTGTAGTCCTCCACTATGAGTATTGCACTAACACAAAGTGACTCTTCTTTTTCTCCCTCAGCAAGGCGGAGAACCCTTTACAAACTCTCTTGCACCAACCCGGTGCGACAGAGGACTGAAACTCCTTTCATAGACAGAGAATCTTGACTCATTTTTCTCCCTCCTGGAGAAGGCATAAAACATCAACTTCTTTTTCTCCCTTTTGGAGAAGGCAGAGAACCTAGAGGACGACTAAGAAGCCGCTCTCCCTAGAGAGCTCCCACAAGACTCACCAAGGTCACAGGAGGATCAAGCGTGCAGCTCGCTTGGAGTAACCGTGTGATACCCTCACGCTTAAGCTCACCTTCTCCTTCCTATGACAAATCTTGATTTTCTCCAAAAGCTCCCTCTTAGAGTCCCTCCTTCAGTCACTTTCCCCTTTTTTTTTATAAGAAAGCCATTAAAGAATTGCTTTTATAATAGGCTTCAAGAAACCCTAAAATTTTAAGTTGGTCGTCTTCTATTCATACAGTACGATCCAAGTTCGTACATTACGATTAGTTCAAAACTCGTTCCATCTAGTACAATGCAAACAATCGTTCAAACAAATTGTTTAATTTTAATGAGCATATCATACAGTACAATCCATAGATCGTGCAATACAATCTATTTAATTTCCTTTGTTCATAGAGGATGATTCATGGGATGACGAAAATTTGTCTCTATCACTCATCTAGTAATGTTCTCATCGTACAATACGGTTAGTTATTTTAGGTACATCGTCCAGTACAATTTTACTATTATACAATACGATTAGTTCAAAAATTGCAGCTTCGTCTAGGGGTGCAAACGAGTGGAGTCGAGTTGAGTTTAGACTCTTATCAAGCTCTGCTTGTTAGTTGGAAAGTGAGCTCAAACTCGAGCTCGAGCTCGACGGGCGAGCTCAAACTCGAGCTCGACGGGCAAGCTCGAACTCTAGCTCGTCTCATTATAAACGTGCTCAAGCTGGCTCGTGAGCCAACTCTCGAGGCATGGGCTGGAATTTTTAAATTTAGGCGGGATTTTTAAAAATTAGGTAGAATTTTTATAACTTAATCAAAATTTAGAAAAAATATGAAATGTTTAACATTTAAATAAAACTTATATTGTTTTTATTAATTTTTTAATATTTAAATTTAATAAATAAAATAAAATTATTTTAAAAATATTAATATTTATTCGAGCTGGCTTACGAGCTGAGCTGGCTCAAGCTCGAACTAGAGCTCGTTTACTAAACGAGCTCGAATTTGAGCTCGAGGTTGACTCGTGAGCTCGATAAGTTTGGCTCGCGAGCACATAAACGAATCAAGCTCGAGCTGGCTCGCGAGCCGGCTTGGCTCACTTGCACCCCTAACTTCGTTTGGTACAATTTTTTGGACGACCAAATTCGTCTCTACCTATCATTTGGTACGATTATCATCGTACAATATAATTAGTTTAAAAATCATGGTTTCAATTGGTATGAACTTTGGCACGACCAGAATTTGTCACTATAAATCATCTAGTATGATTGACATCGTACACTACGACCGACAATCATTAATTAAACCAAGATTTGATTGACTAATCATGTGATTTAATTTTAGCAAGATTTTAATCTTTGTAAAATATGATTTGCATCATACAGTACGATTAGTTCAGATTTTCAATTTCAAAATCTTACTTAAATTAATTTGGTGGCTAGGGTTTTGATAATAAAACGAATCATATAGTACGATATGTATCATAAAGTACGATTAGTTTACAGAATATGAAATTTTAACTAGCCATTGAACCATTTTTTAAAACAACTGATCGTACAATACGATTAGTTCAGAAAATTTTAATTTTAGAAAAATTTTCTCTCTCCCTTTATGTGCGTGCACGGTTACCCAATCACATCCACTTTAATGTGGCATAACTCAAAAAATAGAAAATTAAAAAATAAAAATAAAAATACAGATTTGTTTGACTTGACATCCTAACCTACCCAATCTTGAGTCTTTAGTCTTCTTGAGTATTATACCTGCAATCGTTAGTGCATAATACACAAACAATATCCAATATATTTCCTGAGAATATACAATTAGATCAATAGGGTTTTTCATCATCAAAATCATAGTCTAGGGATCCTAGATTTTCAATAGCACAAAGCGGTAACTCAATAGTCACCCAATCGTGAGCTTGAAGGTGAACTGAAGAGGAAAGAGAAAGCACCTCTGCTCGACTGTAAGTCTACCGGCAATGTCCCTACCCGATCGTAAACTTGATGGTAGAATAAAGTGAAAACTCAACAGTCACCCGACTGTGAGCCTAAAAGAGAACTGACGAGGATATAGAAAGCACCTTTGCCCATTCGTAAGTCTAGCAGCAAAGTCCCTACCCGACTGTAAGCCTGATGGTAGAACTAAATGGAAATTCAATAGTCATCCGACCGAGAGCTTGATGGTGAACTGAAGAGGAAAGAGAAAGCACCTCTACTCGACCGTAAGTCATATAAAACATTTGATTTAAAGAGCAGATATTTATTAGGGGTGATTTAATAAAAGTATATAGAATCTAATAGGTTGGGAACAAAAAAGAGAGAAAAATCAATAAATAGTTATATCTGGTATTATGATAATATATAATTTTGTTAAAATATGCAAAAAGGCACTTAATTACTTCAAGATGATTTATCATATCAAAAATACTTATTTTATTTAGATAGAAACGATAAAAAATCATAAAAAAAAAAAAAAATATTTATAGAATTCAAATAAAAAATATATAGTTAAGAAATTCTCATAAATTTTTTTTATCAAAATAAACTTTAAAAAAATTAAATTTACTTTAAATTTTGTTTGAAAAAAAAAGTTATTACTCTTTCAATATATATCAATGAGAGAACAATTAATTCTTTAGCAGAGCAAATCTAATATTAAGGCTTCGTTTGTGATGGTTTTCTTAATTTTCTTAAAACAACTTTTTAGTATTAAAATTTTAATTTTTAAATTAGAAAGCTGTTTTAAGAAACAATAATCATTTAGGACAACTTTCTTATTGGTTTCTAAAACATGTTTTTAATACAAAAATTTAATTATATTATTTTGATCATATTTTAATCCAAATAAATCTCAATATTCTTAAATTTGTTTTAAGATAAATAATATTGCACTGATAAAAAAAAAAGTTGAAGACTTGCTTTATCCTTCCTTATATCAATTTTTTTTTCAATTTAATTAGAAAAAAAACTATGTTTGAATAAATTTAAATTTTATAAATTTATTTTAATATGAGTATAATATATCAGAATATTCTTATATAATTTTATTTCAATTTAATTAGAAAAAATTTATGTTCAAATAAATTTTAAATTTTATATATTTATTTAATAGGAGCATAATATATAAATAACTAAATAATTCTTGTATTATATATATTATGGTCAAATCAAATCTAAAAATTTTAAATGCCACCCTAATTATTTTTTATCGCCATATATTCTCACACAACATTTTTTCAATATAATTATCTTTCCATTGAAGATTAAACATATAAAGACTAATTTATAATTTGTTTGAGATAGCTTTCTTATTATTTTATTTTCATATGGCAATCATAATTTTTGTTTGGCAAAAACTTTTTTCTACAATAATTTTTCAAAAAAAAAATTTTTTTTTTTCTCTGTAACAGTATTAAAACAACTTTAATAAAAAGTTACAGCCGATCCGAACAGATTAATCTCTAATACAACATAAATCAGGCTTAATGGAAGCCAACTTACTTCATTTAACCAATTATTAAGCCAGCTTAAACTTAAGCTATAAAAAATAATTAAAAAAACTCATATTCAAATTTCAGAATAAAAAATAATATTAAAAACAGATACAATTTCACAGAAAAAAAATAAAAAATAAAAAAGCTCAACAAGATCTCCCATATTGAATAGTACATTTTACAGTACAATAATTCGATCTAAGGGAAGCGAGCCGGGTCCAATTCCTGAGCCGATCGATTTTCTCTGTTTCCCTCAAATATTTTTCTTCAAGTCGCCTTCTTCATCTTCTCACTTCCCTCTGTCACAGATTTCTCTCCTTCTACCTCTATGAATTTTCGACAGTTACTTTCTACAGCCCCAGCAGGATATAGTATACCAGCGTTATAGGCAGAGCAATTAGCATCCCAAATATAACCCTGCGTTGATTAACAAAGCACAGACGTAATTATAAGCTTACTAATCAAATCAATGTAATTTCAAGTCAACAAATCGACTGAGATTATCGTTAAGATAAGAAAATCAATCAAAATCAATTTTTTATCAAACCAACTTAGCGTAATTAGCGCACTCACCCTGTGCTGAGGATAGAAGGATGAACACCGTACTCCTTGGCGAAGACGAAGGGGACGATCCCTTGTGGAAGGGCCGCCTGTCATTAATGGCTTAGTTAAAGATACAGTTTTGCATCAACAGATGATGAGAAATAGGAGAACGAAGAGAGAGAGAGAGAGGGAGAGAGAGAATGACCTGAACAATGGCGACCTGTAAGAGAACGCCACGTAGGCCGACGGCGATGGAGGCGGCAGCCATAATGGCCGGGCCTACGAGGAATCTCAAGGCCATGGAGAAAGCTGCCATCTTGTTTCCACATGCTATGATCCTGGGCTGTAACGCCATGAACAGACCTGCAAGTTCTCTCTCAGCTTCAGTTACTATTTCCATTACAGAAACTCAGAGAAATATGAAAATGATAATAAGCGAAGAAGTAAATTCAGACCGAGGCTGAACATTGCCATTCCCAGACCAGCATCCGACAATATGGAAATGGATTTGGAAACAATGGCAGGCATCTCAATATTCCATCTGCAGATTATAATTTTGTACCGTTAATTATACATTTTTGTATAAAAGAAATTAAATATAAATATGTTATGACTGTTAATTTTCTAAAAATAAGATATTCAGGAGATGAAAAAAATGTTAGGTTGCTATATACCTGCAGGAGATTAATGACCAGATCAGACCAATCAGACTGGAATAGGTGTTCGGGTTGCGAATAAGCTTTCTCCACACCATTATTAGTATCAGCCTTGTCATGACACTAGTCGGCGGCATAGCCGCCGCCGCCGCCACCGTCGCACTTGCTTTCACATCTTCCTCCTCCATCTTCTCTTCGTCGCCGGCTTCGGGAACACCTTCCCTGTCCCTCATTACACCCCTGTTCCCGAAGCTGAAGTCCCCCCTCTCCATAAACTCATCTTTCCGACCATCCCCTGCAAAAAAATTTCAATTTTTCACAACCAGCTGAACTAAAAAAGATCAAGGTTAACATCAATTGCCTAATTCCCCAACCTTTAGTAGGAGAAACAGTCAATCTAACCTCTTTAGCCCCGTTAGCCTCTCCTGCCGCCGGAAAGCCATATTCTTGATTATTCCCAAACACATCCGATACCGGAGAGGCAGTTGAGCTCCACACAAACATATGTAAATCTTTCCCCGCGCCACCACCTCCGCCGCCGCCGCCGCCGGTATCCTCCGCTTTCACGGCCTTTCTTCCGAAAACACTCAGATTCGGAGCAGAGTAATGCAACCTCGTCTTCGTCCCCGGAGCCGGAACATTACTCAAACTCTCCTCCTCAAAATTAGACGGCCGAGGCGTATTTCCTCCGCCGCGCAGCCCATACACATCACTGGAGCCGAAATTCGAGCTCCGGCCAACCATAGAGTAGAAATCCGTGTTGTTAAAACTCGAACCACGAGGCGTCGGATTTCGGGAAGATTGCAACGAGTAGATCTCCGCATTCGTCAAATTCGACGCCCGCGGCGTTGCGGCCGCGCCGGCTAATCCCTGCCCCGACCGCCGCGAATAAACATCCGACCTCGAAGCATTAGACCGCCGCACCGTCACGCGCATCTTTCCATCCTCCTTCACCTCAGCCTCCGTCTCAATCGCCTCTCGGCGACCGTCGAGCGAAAGCACATCCGAATCGACGGTGATCGAAACAATGGAAGCCGCCGTGGTGGGGAATTGATCCGCAATAAGTAACCTTGCAGCGCGATACTCGAACATGAAGAGCATCAAAGTATACCAAATTATACACTGCAAGACGACGATTTGAACCATGAGGCTCGCGGAGAAGTCGCCGTACATGCCTTTGAGGAGGGGGATGCCCATGACGAGGGTGTTGGGAAGGGTGGAGAGGGAAAAGAAGGTGATGGACCATTCGATGGAGGAGGAGCGGCGGGAGATGGCGGGCCAGACGGCGAGTGAAGCTAGAACCAGCAATTTTTGGAGGGAGTCGGCGGCGAGGAAACGGAGGTTCATTGCAAAGGGATTGTTGGAAGAGATGAAGTGGAAGGAGAGGAGAGGGACGGCGAAGAGAGCGACGAAGCGGTTGATGCCGGCGCATTGGTCAGGGGTGAAGATGTGCCAGTGTTTGACGGAGCAGTAGGCGAGGAGCATGGCGACGTAGAGAGGGACGACGGCGGTCATGACATGATAGAAGTCGGTAGAGGTTATCATTTTGTGATTAATGGTGGTGAGAAAACTTTTTCAGTAAAGGAGGAGGATGCAGAAGATGGTTATGGCATCGAGGAGCTATGTGTAGAGGTTTTATATTGAGCTTGGGATGTCTTCGTGTGGCGATCAGAGGAGAGAGAGCGCGATTGAAGCGTTCTTTATTTTAACGTTTGGCTTCTGAGAGCTCTTTGGAGTTTCCTTTGTAGCTTTCGCCGCGGCATTGTAGCTCTGCCGCGCGCCCGGCTAATAAATAGGGATGCTGTTATCTAATTAGAACAAATGAAATTATTCTGATTACCATTTTTTAAAATATAATTACAATAATTCTTTTGAATTAATCCCGCAAATTTCGACCGAAGAATATGAGAGATCCACTACTCAGTCAAATCTTTTTTTTATATATATATATATATATATATATATATATATATATATATATATATATATATATATATATATATATATAATCATATTTTTTTTTGCTCAAGTAGAAGAGGGCTAGTGTTTTTTTTTTTCAAAAGTAAACCATTTATTCAATCAGAAGAAAATTACAATCCAAGACCAAAAGCCATTGCAACAACAAAGAAAAGGACTCAAAACATATAGCACGAGGCAATACACTGAGACTAAAATAACACGAAATCGGAATCAGGAATGGAAGCCCTCTGCACCAACCACGCGACCAACCACTGACCATCCATAGGTGAGAAGTCCCCCAAATTCAAACCACCAAGCAATCCAAGCACAAGTCCAAATCACCTCGGTTGTCAACCAACCAAGTCAGCGAGGGAAAACTCGGGGCTTCCTCATAATTGTCCACAAAGCCGTCAAAAACCACCGCCGAAAAGCAATTAGAAAAGAGGCAAGGCCTACTTCTTTTTACCTTTATTCTTAGGTTTATTACCACCATTAGAGGAACTAGGGTCAGCAAGTTTAAGAGGTGCAACCTCCTGACATTCGCCAAAATCCTCATCCTCCTCCCCATCAAACGAAGAAGTATCACTCAGAATAAGCTAATCATTTTGCACCAAAATAAATTTTTTGACAGATTTAGCCACCTGAGACTTCAATTCACTAGCATACATAACAGTAATCAGAACATTAATAAAAGCAGCTGAGCTTCCCGAAATGCCATTGGACACATGCGAGACCACATTAGTGTGGACTAAAGACTGGGTCGGGGAAAACACATCAACCAACCCCGGTACAGCTGGCACCCAGAATTCACCTCCCCAGATAATTCTATCGGGTCAGGTACAACATCCACACCAAAAAAACTAGCCTTTAACTTAGTATCACAATGTCTAACTCCAACTAGGGGAGCAGAATGAGAAGGGCCCAAAGGAGACCTCAAAGCCACCTCATTCCCTACCACTAGGCCAGCATTCTCAATAGTGACAGACAGGCAAGGGACCAAATTACCAACAATTGGGCCCTCAAAGGCAAAAGCCAGAGGACAATCGTCATCCAAATGGTCCACATACACCATGTTCGCTAAGTTATTAACTAAGTCAGCATTCACCTAAACATTAACTCCAACTTCCGGCACAAGCAAAACAAAAATCGTATTACCCAAATTCAACCAGGCAATGCACATGAAACAGAAGAAGAGAAAGGAGCTGGTTTAAAAACAATATTAAGATGAGGATGTAAAATACGACAATCCTCTTTCAAATTGTCCAAAGAATTACAATGCATACAAAAGTGAAGGATATCATCAAAAATCACTGATTGAATATAACCAATATTAGGCGAACCTACCCAGATTTTATCAGGAAATTTTTTGGTAACATCCAATTCCACGAGGATGCGAGCAACCAAAGGTTGGGACCCGAAGCAGTGGCAGTGTCCGATTTTAGAGTTCAGCCGAATAGTGAACCCAAACTGAAGAAGATCCGAGGTGAGAAGAGATGGGGCCTAAGATAGGGCCTAAGATAGGGAAACGAAACCTAGATGGGAACAATCGGGGAATCAACCTCAACATCCAAATTTGGGGACCATTTAACCACTTTCATATAACAGTTATTCACAAAATAAGATCGGTGAGAGAAGATCCTACTGTAATCAAAATCGTTAACAAGCTTAATCAAAACATTTCTAGGGTTAAGAACTATGACCGAACAAACCAATGAGTTTTAAGTTGAAGAAAAACTTCTAAATGACATCAATGGAAGGACGTTTGCCGGGAAACATACCAACCAAAGAAAATTCCAACAGCGTAGCAAGCGATGAAATTTCCTCCTCCGAAATTAACAACGCTGGTAAACCCTGGTGATAAGAAATACACAAATCATGAGAATGAACCAAAGACGAAGAAGCCCCATACAAGACCTCTTTAAATGAAAGAGCCGGAGAAGCTCCATTCGAAAATTTCGGGTCACGAAGAAGGGTAGACGCTATTAAAGCCGAAAAAGAAAAAATGAAACACCCAAAAAATTGGGGGACTCAAGAAGAGAAGTTTTCCTGAGGCACCGACGGCTGAGACCAACCTCGCAGCCAACGCCAAAGCAGGGGAAAAACTCTAGTAGAGCGAACATACTGCCAAAAAATCAACTTAATTTTACTCTATCATTCATGTCTTTAGAAGAGGACCAGTGTTACAAGTTATGGATATTAAGCTTCAGGACATTGTTTTTTTTTTTTTTCAACTTTTAAGATATTTTTGTACTTAAAAATAGCTTTATAAATCAATAAAAAAGCCATCCCAAACGAAGCCAAGGGATCTTTTTTAATGGTTGTAATCTTTTAAAAAATTATTGTGAAGTTGCTGTAGAGAAATTTAGCTTAAGTGCTTTGTTTATTGAAAAAAAAAAAACTCATAAATTAATAGTAAAAGAAATTATGGATATTGTCTAAAAGCAGTGTCAAACAAACCCTAAATAAAAAATCAACTTATAATTTGATTTGCTCAATGTGATATTGATCGAATAACTTGGAGTTGATCATGAGTCAAGTTGAATTGGGTTGTGATTAGATTGTTAATGATGATAATATGATTTGATATTTTGATGAAATTGTATTATATTTTATTCTACTTTTAAAAGAAATAAATATAGAATGTTTTTTTTTTACAAGTATTAATTATCTTACGAAATAAAATTATATTTTGAAGCATAAATATTGATTTAAAAAAAAAATAGTGGCCATTTAGATTAGATAAGGATGGACTGAGCAAAGTTTAGTTTTAAATATAAAATAATTAGCAGTTTGATATAAAATGATTAAGGTTTTAAAAGAATCTAATCCATTGCTTAATTGAGCTTAGGCTTTAATTTATTTGCTTAATGCTTCTTTTAATTTTATTCTTTTTTAAAATTATTCTCTTAGGTTCATATTCTTGTTTTTTTTAAATAATGTTAGTGGGGTCCACTAGTATAACTGTATAAGTGTGGGATGGGCTATCTGGCTTAGGAGTATTTGAGGCCCAAGATCAGACTTTTGTAGGGCACTTTTGATGGTGATGGAAAATTAGTTTGAGAGGTTAACAAATTAATTACAAATCTTCTAAGAAAAAAATAATAAAAATAAATATTTTCTATAAAAGCACTTTTTATTTAATATCAGTAACATAGCATAAGGGAATCTTTCTCATTCCTAATATTAATACATATTAATATCAAATAAAATTATTAAAACAATAATGCAAAATTTATTCCAAACTAATCGCCTCAATATAATAATCATAAATATCTCTCACATTAGCCTATCCCTCATACATTTGTGACTACAAAATGAATAATAGAAAATAAAATGTCTATCACCTATAACTCAGAATCAATATGACTGTAAGGGGTCTGTACCCTTCCCTGCAAATAAGTAAATCACATAATGAGAAAAAAGTGTAGTAAGTTATCAGAATTTATAACTATAATAAATGCATCGAAAGTAGAAATATTATGCATGTGTAATCATTTAAATAAAATCAATATGAATAATATCAACCCATATGAGTAGTACTATGTTAATATGAACAATTGTGACCAGTTTGAATAGTAACATCTATATAATATTTCTATAAGTATCATCTATACTATTTATAAATAAGCCAAATGTCATAATAAAAATTTGTATGTTGGATCAATATATGTAATCCCAAACTTAATTTTATTTTAGTGTATCATGTGAAATCCTATGGGAATGACTATCATATGAATCAATGCATACATATCAATTGTTAGTACATGTCTATATAATGTCAATATTAGTGCATAATGTTTATGTTTAGTCAATTATCAATGTAGGGGAATATCTTAGATGTCATATCTATATCATATCATATATGTCAGTATGTCTATCATGTAATATCATGTATCAATGTGTTTATTGATATAAATGTTATATCATATTGATGCATGTGTATCATGTATCATGTATATATCATATATTAGTATCATGTATATCTAATATCAGTATTATGTATCATGTACTTGTATCAGTGTTAAGTATCATGTACATGTGTAAGTCTAATCACATATCTAATTCATATATCATGTCATGTCATATAACTTATATATATCTTATACCATATCAGCTTTAATTATATTGAATCATGTCATATACACATATTATATGATATTTAAGGAAGTAAGGACATCTAGCTTGTGTGGTATTTTTTCATGTATCAAACATATCTTATATTAGTTTCATCAATAACGAGTTAATAAGTCAGGTGACTTCATGTAGGAGTCATCACTCATTAATCATATCAAATCAGCAAATATCATTATACCTCTCTTTTTATATATTTTTTAATGAATATACTATAATTTTTTATTTAAAAGAAAGTCCATAAGCTTACCCTCCTGTATAAGGCAATATGTCTTTAGACAACCCAAATTAGTTAAATCTCTAGCCAACCTTTCTTGTATGCATATATGACATATTATGTACTTATCTTGAATAATAGATTCAAATCATATTAATACTAAAAACTATAATATATATATATTCGACATGCATGTCAATATGCATATTCTACTTGACGTCGAAGCTGAGCTGTTTGATTGTATTAATTTCAGGCTCGTTTTATTCCATTTGGTAGCTTATACGGCTACATAAGTATAGTGCTTGCTTTTGATTGTGTGTAGTCTAATATGTAACAACCTTTTTCTATAAATAGGTAGCTATTGCTTGTAATAGAGGATTTTTTAGATAAATAATATTTGAGTAGTTTTACTCTATTTTGAATTCCTATATCCTGAGATTGTTCTCATGTAGTGGATTCTTTTCCCAAGAAGGAGTTCTTAGAGTTGTGTCCGATGATGGACACCGAATCATCGACATGGATTCGTCGAGCCCCCTTCGGGCCGGTGTCATTTGGTATCAAAGCCGGCAAGTTCGTCTTGTTCATTTTTTTTGTATTCTGGAAAAAGATCCAGGTGGTAGTCACCATCTATCTCCTCTACTAGCCACCCCATCCTCCATCTTTGCGACAACCAATAGCGTCCTTTTTATGCAATTTCTTGTCTTTCACCAAAGTCGACAAAGAAGTGTGGAGGCGATCGCAGTTTTTCCATCAGCTAGCCCTACGACAGCCCAAATAACAACATCCTCCATGGTTCTTGCCTCAACACCAGCAATAACCATCTCTTCTTCAACATCAACGACCACCAAATTCAGCACTTCTACATTAAAAATTATGTTCTTTCCAGAATTCTGCATCTTCTTTCATTATTTTGTTCTTTTCAAAATTCTGCATCAAGAACTTTTGCATTTAGAATTTCTACAGTTTTCAAGTTTCATAATCTGAATTCTATAGTTTTTCAAGATTCACATTCCAAAATCTGTAATTTAGATTATCAAGATTTTTGCATGCTAGAATTTTCCACTAAACGCCACCTTTACTTCCATATGCCATCTACCTTCAAGATTGCATCAACTATCAAGAAGAGGAAAAGCTTCATCTAGCCTTCGGTGTAGAGAGGTGGTGATTCCTGAGAGATTGAAGGCAAGATCCTCGGTTGTTGAAAACCAGATATTCTTTGTATAGAGAGGTGGTGATTCCTGAGAGAGGAGCAGATCTTCTTGAGACCAACTGGAGGTGTTTGCAAACCTTTTTGAAGGCTTTGGCCATTTCTGTTCAGAGGTGGTCGTCGGCCTCATTTGGAAGCCATTGAAGGGTTGTCTTGATCCTTGGTGGAGAACCGTCAACCTCATTATCTTCGGTGGCAAATCGGCCACGGTGGCGAACCGAGTGACGAATTGGCCTCGGTGGTGGAACTGATTCGGTGGCAAATCGGCCTTATTTGTTTCTTTCATTGACAATGAAGCCTCTTGACCTGGCAGCCAACCGACTCCACAATAGCTAAAGATTCCTCCTCCATCATGGAAATTGGTTTCTGTTGCAAATCTATGTTTTCATGGTTTGTGTTTTGATGATTGACAAACACTACTTCTCTTGGACTACTTGTTGCTTCTAACTTTTCAGGAATCGAAGACCGGACGATCATGAAGAAGCTAAGTTCAGAATTGCGTAGGTTTAGGGTTGAGTCAGTCTGTACTATTGTTTTTCTCTTTTTGAGTCTACTTGTAATGGTCAAAGAGACTGATGCTAAGTAACCCTACACACACACACACTTGAGAGACTTAGAATTTCTGTTTTTGCCCACATCGGCCCGACCGATCAGCTTAAAACAGAAAGTCTAATTAAGGATTCTTAATTAAGACAGCCGACATTAACATATCGGCCTGGACGATACGTGTATCGGCCAGGACGATAAGCTCAAAACAGAAAGAAGCAGCCGCCTTAGACAGTTAAGGTATACTGTATTTTTAAATTATCGGCCAGGACGATCCCCGTATCGGCCTGGACGAAATTACCAAATTATGCCTTAATTGATCAGGAAATCAAGGGAGTAATTAAGGATGATTGATACGATCAAATCGTCCTGGATGATCGCAAGATCGGCCAGGACGATACATTCAAAATCCTTGAGTTGCTTCAGGACGATAAATATCGGCCAGGTCATAAACAGGGCGATACTCAGGACGATTTGCGTCTGATTTGAACTAATCGGCCAGGACGATTGTATGATCGGCCTGGACGATCAAGCCAAATTTCAATCGTCCAAGACTGTTCCCAGGGCGATTGTAAAACCCTTCAAAAAGCTGATTTTTTTTAGTGCAGTTCGTCTGTACGAACTGGGTTTAGTACTGGACGAACTGAAGAAATTTGTGAAGAAATCTGCCATTTTCGTCTGTACGAACCTGGAGCAGTCGGGACGATCCGTCTGTACGAAATCTATCCAGAGAGCAAGTCGCCCGGGACGAATTTGGATTTCGTCTGTACGAAATTTGTCCAGAGAACCCATCGTACCAGGACGAAATTTGGATCGTCCAGGACGATCAGTGTTAATAAATATCGGATTTGAGATATTTTGGATTCATTTTGGAGAGAGAGAAAAGGCAAGAGAGAGAAAGAGAAGGAAAGAGAAGAGGAAGCTTGGTTTTGGAGCCCGTGGAGCGCTTTTCGTCCGACGACGCAGTTAGAAGATTTGTTTATCTCGCGGTAAGGACTCCGAATCCTGTTTCTGTTTTCAAAGATGTTGTATTTTTATCGAGATATGTCCGGATTTATATTTTTGTAGTCGAATAATTGACCCGATTTGAGATTGACACGACTTTCACCGCACAACTTTTAGAGTGTTATAGATATGATTATTCTACACGATTTGACTGTATTCTACGAATTTTCTTCTGGTCGGAATTGGTTCTACGTGGTTTTTATCGAATAGAAAATTATCAGGATGTTTTCTGACTTGGTTTCTATAGAATAATAGTCTTGTATTGATGCCGTGGTTATTCTGTTGTAATTTGGAGAAATTCAGAATTTGTCTTTTTGCAGGATTTTTGTGTAAATTCGATAGACTACTGTTACTCTGCCCGATTTTTTGTATGATTCCTGATTTGACTGAAATTGATAGATTGAATCGATGTGCCTATGATTATTGATATGATTGCTCTAATATTGATTATTGATTGCTTATTGATACTGAAACACGTATAACCTGGTTGAATATTGGTTGGAGATGATACCTGTACAGGATGGTGGGCCGACGGGCTTTCCTTTAAATCATAGATCATGGATCATGGATATAACGATGGGAGTCATAAGGAGATTATATGCCGACGGGCGGCCGACGGGCAATAGAGTGACGACTCTTTTCATAGAACCAATGTATTGATATCTACAACAGCAATATGAATTCTACAATAGCAACATGACCATTGATTATACATTGTTCAGTATTATCGTATTGATTGCATGTTTAATGTATTGATTTACGGATTTTACGGATTTGATCGGGTTTACTGTATCGTACGATTTCACTGATTTCATCGATTGACTACTGAACATTGATACTACTGAGCATTGTTATAGACATTAATAGATATAGATACTGTATTGATAGCATGAACATGGACATCGTACTACTGCCTACCGATTCATTGATATTGCTGCCTATAGATTTTATAGACTCGCTACTGCCTACTGTTCTGACCGTATTGACTGTTGTATAGATTTCTTGTCAGAATGGATTGAAATTTATCGTATTGCTTTCCTCGATTGATTTCATTAAATAGATCGTATTGATTTGACCGTATTGATTTGATTGACGGATATTGATTTATTGATTAAATTGAAATGATTGATTTGCCTGCCGCTGCATTGACTGGTTTTATTGACTATCGATTTTCGGATTGCATCGATTACTGATTTGATTTCCACTGCATAGACTCATTGACCATTGACTGATATAGATTGATTGACTGTGATTGACTGACATGCATATTGATAGCATAGCCGTGCTTTGATTTCAGTTATAGGTATTAGGTGACCTGCTGGGCTTTGTAAAGCTCATTATATGTGGTTGATATTTTCAGGTCAGGGCTCGGGAGCAGGAGATAGGAATTGATCCAGATCTTCAGGTTTTTGTCTTTTGATCGATAGATGATTCTTTTGTACTCAGGACAGGATAGATTTCTCTACTTGTATTGATAGTTTAGTTCCTGAGTATTGTATATGATGTTTTGAGATGTGAATCGACTTGTATATTGATGTTTAAATTTTATAGATGTGTGATAGATTGCTTACTGAAGGTTTATAGATAACTCTGGTAAATTGTTGTGAAATTGATTGACATTCTTTCCAAGTTAGATCTTGGGGCATCACAGTTGGTATCAGAGCAGTGTTATTGGAAGAATGGATTGTTACCAGAGTTGTAGGTTTGGATTGAGAGTTGGGTAGATTGGGTAGCTTTAAGAGCTTCATTGGCATACATCATTGCATGTGTGTATCATTAGTTTTGAATTGTGCAGGTGAAAAAGATATGGATCCTCCAGCAGAATCTAGTGTGCCAAATGAGCAACACAGCGCAGCTCCAGTGCCTTCAGAGAGTATGATGCAGTTGGCTACTGCGATTGCACATGTTATGGGGGATGCCCAGAGCAAGATGAGTGGAAGCAAGGAAGAAGAGGTACACAGACATTTGCAGATGTTCCACAAGCTGAAGCCTCCGTTGTTTAAAGGAGCTGTGGGACCACAAGCTGCTGAGGATTGGATCCTGAGAGTAGAAAAGATTTTTGACAGCATGCAGTGTCCGGGAAATAGAAAGGTACCATTAGCTGTGTTCCTATTTGAAGGAGAAGCGGAGAGATGATGGATTGGACAGCAGAGAGAGAAATTCCAGGGGAAAACCAATGCTGAGATCACCTGGGATGAGTTCACTGCAGTGTTCAGGATGTGGTTTGTACCACCGTCAGCTCAGCGACAGATGCAGGAAGCTTTCATGAGATTGGAGCAAGGCCGTAAGTCAGTGATGCAGTACGAGGCCGAGTTTACTGCACTTTCGAGGTACGCTGCTCATCTGATTCCTACTCCCGAAGAAAAGTGCTATAGATTTCTACATGGATTGAATAGAGAACTGAGGCATCCACTAGTACCTTTCCGGATCCATGAGTTTTCTGAGCTAGTGGAGCGAGCTCGATTGATAGAGATTGATTTAGCAACACCGGTACCGAGGTACGAGGATACCAGAAGGAGGAGAGATGAGGTACGACGAGATGATTCTTATAGAGACAGAGATAGAGAGAAGAGAAGCAGGTATGAGGGTTCGAAGGGATCTGCATCGGGATCTGCATCACGATCTGCATCGGTAGTATCGTCTGGTGGTTCTGGCGGGTGCATTCACTGTGGTAAACGACATGCGGGTCGGTGCTACCTATTGACGGGACAGTGTTTTTACTGTGGACAACAAGGGCACAGAGCAGTAGATTGTCCTAAAAAAGGACTGGGTGGAAGGACTGATTCTGGCACGGGTACAGGACAGCAGAGGACTGTTGGCTCGAGGGCTTACAGTGAGAGATCAGCAAACAGGATGGATGATAGAGCTGTCAGGGATCAGAGGGAGACAGTTGCACCACGACCTCCTACACTTCCTCCAGTGGTGCCACGCATCTAGAGTCTACAGAGTTTACAGCATCGTGAGGATCAGCAACGACCAGAAGGTTCTACTGGTAAGATAGATTTGACTAACCAATTGATATTGACATATGAACATTGCATATTGACATGTGATTGATTGCATTGTTTGTTTTGTATGGATTCCGACGAGTTTTGATTTTTGATTTTGATTCGATTTGATTTTGATTTGAGTTTTGATTGGACGGATTTGCTTTGTAGCGATTTTGCATTCGATCCCTTAAGGGAAATGTCGAGGACGACATTTTTCTTAAGGTGGGTAGATTGTAAAACCCTTCAAAAAGCTGATTTTTTTAGTGCAGTTCGTCTGTACGAACTGGGTTTAGTACTGGACGAACTGAAGAAATTTGTGAAGAAATCTGCCATTTTCGTCTGTACGAACCTGGAGCAGTCGGGACGATCCGTCTGTACGAAATCTATCCAGAGAGCAAGTCGCCCGGGACGAATTTGGATTTCGTTTGTACGAAATTTGTCCAGAGAACCCATCGTACCAGGACGAAATTTGGATCGTCCAGGACGATCAGTGTTAATAAATATCGGATTTGAGATATTTTGGATTCATTTTGGAGAGAGAGAAAAGGCAAGAGAGAGAAAGAGAAGGAAAGAGAAGAGGAAGCTTGGTTTTGGAGCCCGTGGAGCGCTTTTCGTCCGACGACGCAGTTAGAAGATTTGTTTATCTCGCGGTAAGGACTCCGAATCCTGTTTCTGTTTTCAAAGATGTTGTATTTTTATCGAGATATGTCCGGATTTATATTTTTGTAGTCGAATAATTGACCCGATTTGAGATTGACACGACTTTCACCGCACAACTTTTAGAGTGTTATAGATATGATTATTCTACACGATTTGACTGTATTCTACGAATTTTCTTCTGGTCGGAATTGGTTCTATGCGGTTTTTATCGAATAGAAAATTATCAGGATGTTTTCTGACTTGGTTTCTATAGAATAATAGTCTTGTATTGATGCCGTGGTTATTCTGTTGTAATTTGGAGAAATTCAGAATTTGTCTTTTTGCAGGATTTTTGTGTAAATTCGATAGACTACTGTTACTCTGCCCGATTTTTTGTATGATTCCTGATTTGACTGAAATTGATAGATTGAATCGATGTGCCTATGATTATTGATATGATTGCTCTAATATTGATTATTGATTGCTTATTGATACTGAAACACGTATAACCTGGTTGAACATTGGTTGGAGATGATACCTGTACAGGATGGTGGGCCGACGGGCTTTCCTTTAAATCATAGATCATGGATCATGGATATAACGATGGGAGTCATAAGGAGATTATATGCCGACGGGCGGCCGACGGGCAATAGAGTGACGACTCTTTTCATATAACCAATGTATTGATATCTACAACAGCAATATGAATTCTACAACAGCAACATGACCATTGATTATACATTGTTCAGTATTATCGTATTGATTGCATGTTTAATGTATTGATTTACGGATTTTACGGATTTGATCGGGTTTACTGTATCGTACGATTTCACTAATTTCATCGATTGACTACTGAACATTGATACTACTGAGCATTGTTATAGACATTAATAGATATAGATACTGTATTGATAGCATGAACATGGACATCGTACTACTGCCTACCGATTCATTGATATTGCTGCCTATAGATTTTATAGACTCGCTACTGCCTACTGTTCTGACCGTATTGACTGTTGTATAGATTTCTTGTCAGAATGGATTGAAATTTATCGTATTGCTTTCCTCGATTGATTTCATTAAATAGGTCGTATTGATTTGACCGTATTGATTTGATTGACGGATATTGATTTATTGATTAAATTGAAATGATTGATTTGCCTGCCGCTGCATTGACTGGTTTTATTGACTATCGATTTTCGGATTGCATCGATTACTGATTTGATTTCCACTGCATAGACTCATTGACCATTGACTGATATAGATTGATTGACTGTGATTGACTGACATGCATATTGATAGCATAGCCGTGATTTGATTTCAGTTATAGGTATTAGGTGACCTGCTGGGCTTTGTAAAGCTCATTATATGTGGTTGATATTTTCAGGTCAGGGCTCGGGAGCAGGAGATAGGAATTGATCCAGATCTTCAGGTTTTTGTCTTTTGATCGATAGATGATTCTTTTGTACTCAGGACAGGATAGATTTCTCTACTTGTATTGATAGTTTAGTTCCTGAGTATTGTATATGATGTTTTGAGATGTGAATCGACTTGTATATTGATGTTTAAATTTTATAGATGTGTGATAGATTGCTTAATGAAGGTTTATAGATAACTCTGGTAAATTGTTGTGAAATTGATTGACATTCTTTCCAAGTTAGATCTTGGGGCATCACAACGATGCTCTGGCCGATCTTCTTTGATTTGTACTGATCGGCCAGGCCGATGTCCAGATCGGCCAGGCCGATGTCCAGATCGGCCGGGACGATAAAGTCGGCTACTTGTAATTAATGAGCTCCTTGAGAGCTCTTCTATTTAAGAGCTCTTGTTCAAACGTTTTAGAAGAACTTTGGCTGCTGCCTTGACCTGAGAAGACCTTGAGGAGATAAAGAGAGAGAGGGAGAGAGAGAGGATCTTGTGAGGGGGAGCTTGTGAGGGGGATTCACAAGGGTTGCTTCAAGGATCGCTCTGCTTGTCTTTTGTCTGGAGTTTCTCGTCCGTGGAAGGGTCGGTAGAGGTAAGGAGTTTGCTTTTGGTTGTGGTTCTCTGCCAGCTTCAGGAGGAAGCAAAAGGAGGTAGGTTCTCTGCCTTGCCGGGGTGGCAAAAAGGAGGTTCATGTAAGGGCTTCTCCGCCTAGCCGTGGGGGCTAAAGGAGAGTCACGTTTTGTAGTGCAATACTTGGAGGGTGCCTCCAAGGAGTGGACGTAGGTCGAGTCGACCGAACCACTATAAATCTTGTGTTCTTATTTTTGCTTCCGCACTTTTTATTCTGCATTAATTTCTTGTGGTGTGATTTGGTTTGTGTTTTTATTTCTTTGTCTTAAAAAGTTTTTTTTAAATACCAATTCACCCCCCCTCTTGGTTAGCTTGGGACTAAGTTCATAGGGCTTAACATCCCGAACGAACTTTCAAGTGGTATCAGAGCAGGATTCGAAAATTTAAGTTTGAAAACTTTTTGAATTTGATCCATGGCTAACATTGGGAATCGTAATACTACGGAAGGGTATTCCATTACCCGACCTCCCCTGTTCGATAACCTACCTTTTGATTTTTGGAAAACCCGCATGTCAACGTTTTTACAATCTACTGATTATCGCATGTGGATGCTTATTCAAGAAGGGTATTCTCCATCTTCTCGTGAAATTAATGGAATTAAAACTGAAGTTGCTTTTACTGAATGGACTTTCGATGAACGTGATTTAGCTCAATTAAATGCAAAGTGTTTGAACTATTTTTTCTGTGCTTTGAAATCTGAGGATTACATGCGAGTTTCAACTTGCAAAACGGGTAAAGAGATTTGGGATAAATTATGCATCACCTATGAAGGTACTAATGAAGTTAAGCAATTCCGTTTAAACATTCTCTTGCATGACTACGAACTTTTTCGTATGAAATCTCATGAATCGATTTCTGACATGTACACTAGGTTTACTCAGATTATTACTTCATTGCATGCACTAGGAAAAGAGCTTTCAAATTATGAAAAAGTTAATAAGATTTTAATATGCTTGCCTTCGTCTTATTATAAAAAAATTACTGCCATTACTGAATCCAAAGATTTGAACACCTATTCTATTGATAACTTACTTGGCTCACTCATTGCTTACGAGCAAGGGGTGAATCAAAGAAGTCTTGATGCAGGTGAGAAGAAAAAGGAGAAAACAATCGCATTGAAGGCGCACAAATCGGATTCTGAATCTTCCGGGTCTGAAAGCGATGATGTTGCCTTCATCACAAGGCAATTCAAAAGCTTTCTAAGGAAGAAACAAAAGCATCATCAAAGTTGGAGGAAAGGTAAGGATCACAAATATGTTAAGGGATCTTCTGATGTTGTTTGTTTTGAATGCAGGAAACCTGGACATGTGAAAGCCGATTGCCCTACACTTCAAAATCATTCAAGCAAAGAAAAAGAAAAAGGTGAGGAGAAAGCCAAGTCAAGGAAAGACAAGAAGAAAATCCAAAAAGGTTTTTGGGCAGAATTTGGTACTGATTCCTCTGAGACTGAACCAGAGGAAGAGACTACGAATTTGTGTTTCATGGGAGAAAATCAAAGTGATGAGGAAGAGGTATGTAAACCAACCTATGATGAATTGTTTGAAATTTGTGAAAAAATCCATGCATCATACAAAAAACTTAAGAAGACTCATGCTAGTCTAAAATTAGAACATTCAAATCTACAAAAAGAGCATGAAGTTTTTCTCAAAGATCATGCAACAATTGATTCTAATCACATGGCTCTTCTTGATGAATTTGATGAGTTGAACAAAAAGCATTTGGAATTAGTTGATGAATATAATGCATTAAAAGCTTCACACACCTCACTTAAGGTTGATCTTAAGAAATCTAAAGAGATTGAGAAAAATTTGAGGATTGAGATTGATGCATTAAAAAGAACAAATTTGAGGATTCAAAATGATTTGGAAACATGTAAGAAAGCTAGGATGACATCAACTACTAATCAAAAGTCAGAACCTAGGAAGAGGCATTTTTATCCTAACAATTTAAGAAAACCTTTTCCTGGAGTTCAATGTTTTTCTTGTGGCATGCTAGGACACATCTCACACACTTGCACAGTTTATCGTAGTACACATTGGGTGTGGAGACCTAAGGTGCATAATCCACAGCATACCACACACGCATTGCATTCTTTTCTTCATAAGAAGGAACCCAAACCTGCTTGGGTTCCTAAATCTAACATTTGATAATTTTGCAGGAGGGCTCTCACAAAAGACCTCGTGAGAGTATGTGGTACCTGGATAGTGGATGCTCTCGACATATGACTGGTGATGCTAGCCAGTTTGTTGTACTAGAGTCCAGGACTGGAGGCAAGGTTACTCTTGGAGACAACACCACCAGGAAGGTGGTAGGAGCAGGCATAATTGGCAATTCCAAGAACCTTATGATTGAAAATGTTTTGCTTGTAGATGGATTGAAGCACAACTTGCTCAGCATCAGTCAATTCTGTGACAAAGGCTTCATCGTGCAGTTCTTTACGGATTCATGCATTGTAAGTTTAAGTAACAACACTATTTTGCAGGGAAAAAGGATCAACAACGTCTACATGCTTGATTTAAATAATATTAAATGTGCTGCTTCTTTTTGCTTAAAAACTGTAATTGATGATTCTTGGTTGTGGCACAGGAGGCTTTGTCATGCAAGTATGAAAACCCTTAGGAAAGTGACCCAAAAAGATCTAGTTACAGGTGTCCCCAAACTTAAGTTTACAAAAGACCACCTTTGTGATGCCTGTCAACTAGGAAAGCAAGTCCACTCCACTTTTCAACCCATCAAGGACATTAGCACCTCTAGACCTTTAAAAGTCCTTCACATGGATTTGTTTGGACCCATTAGCACGGCTAGTTTGGGAGGGAAAGTCTATGGCTTTGTGATTGTTGATGACTACTCGAGGTTCACTTGGACTAGATTTCTTTCACATAAAAATGAGTCTTTTGAGGAGTTTAAAACTTTTTCTACTTGGATTCAGAAGAAGCTAGGTTGTGAGATTTTGACCATCCATAGTGATCATGGGGGAGAATTTGAAAATGAAAGATTTGGAGATTTTTGTGAGGACAAGGGGATTAGTCACAATTTTTCAGCCCCTAGGACCCCTCAGCAGAATGGGGTTGCTGAAAGGAAGAACCGGACCTTGGTGGAAGCCGCTAGAGCCATGCTTGCTGAGTATTCACTTCCAAAATACTTTTGGGCTGAAGCGGTTAACACAGCTTGTTATGTGTTGAATAGGGTGAATGTTAGAGCTAAATTAGAGAAGTCACCCTATGAGATCCTTAAGGGTAGGACACCCAATCTTTCCCACCTTCATGTCTTTGGTTGTAAGGTTTTCATTCACAACAATGGGAAATCTCACTTGGGAAAATTTGATCCTAAATCTGATGAGGGAGTATTCTTGGGATATTCTAGTGTTGGGAAGTCTTTTAGGGTGTTTAACAAGAGAACTTTAATGGTGGAAGAGACAACTCATGCAGTTTTGATGAGTCTGAGCCTAAGAAACATGGAGTAGAAGATGATGATATTGGAGAGATTACTAGTAGAGTAGAGAATTTGGAGAAGGGGTGTGAGCACCTAAGTAATGAAGGAGTAGAAGGTGTCACCCAAGGAGTAGAGAACTTTATTGAAAGGGGAGAAACTTCACACACTTTGCCTAGAGATTGGAGATACTCTACAAGTCACCCCAAGGATTTGATCTTAGGAGACCCTTCTAGTGGAGTTAAGACTAGACATGGACTTAGGAAGGAGGTGAACCACTCTGCCTTTATTTCTATGACTGAACCCACCACCATTAACCAAGCCCTTTCTGATGAGTTTTGGATTTTAGCAATGCAAGAAGAGTTGAATCAATTTGTTAGGAATGATGTTTGGGAACTTGTGGAAAGACCTAAAGGACAAAGTGTAGTTGGAACAAAGTGGGTCTTTAAGAACAAAGTGAATGATTCAGGAGTGGTGGTAAGGAATAAAGCAAGATTGGTGGCTAAGGGGTACAATCAAATAGAAGGGATAGACTTTGAGGAGACTTTTGCCTCTGTAGCTAGATTGGAAGCCATTAGAGTGCTATTAGCCTTTGCTTGTTATAAAGGATTTAAGCTTTTTCAAATGGATGTCAAGAGTGCCTTTTTAAATGGGGAGATAAAAGAAGATGTGTTTGTAGAACAACCCCAGGTTTTGAGAGCTCCCAATTTCCAAATCATGTGTTTAAATTGAAAAAGGCATTGTATGGTTTAAAACAGGCACCAAGAGCTTGGTATGAGAGGCTTAGCACATTCTTACTAGAAAGGGAGTTTGTCAAGGGAAGTGTAGACACCACCCTTTTTCTTAGGAGAGTTGGAGATGATTTACTCATTGTTCAGATTTATGTGGATGACATACTCTTTGGATCTTCTAATAAAATTTTATGTGATGATTTTTCTAAAATAATGAGTAGAGAGTTTGAGATGAGTTTGATGGGAGAATTGTCCTATTTTTTAGGGTTTAGCATAAAGCAATTGGAGGATGGAACTTTTCTAAATCAAACAAAATACATAAAAGACATTTTGAAGAAATATGAGATGGACAAAGCCAAGCCAATTAACACTCCATGACTTCTAGTGCTCCATTGGACAAGGATCCAAGTGGTAAGTCTGTTGATCAGAAGAAGTATAGAGGCATGATTGGATCCTTACTTTACTTGACTGCGAGCCGACCTGACATCATGTTTAGTGTTTGCCTTTGTGCTAGGTTTCAGGCTGACCCTAAGGAATCCCACTTGACTGCTGTTAAAAGGATTTTTAGATATCTTTTGGGGACACAAGGATTAGGGATTTGGTATCCTAGACATAGCTCTTCTTTTGAGATTATTGATTTTTCTGACTCTGATTTTGTAGGATGCAAAGTGGATAGAAAGAGCACTTCTGGAACTTGTCAATTCATTGGACAATCTTTGGTCTCTTGGTCTAGTAGGAAGCAAAACTCTGTTGCTCTTTCCACTGTTGAAGCTGAATACATTGCTATTGGAAGTTGTGTGGCCCAAGTCCTTTGGTTAAAACAACAGGTATTGGATTTAGGATTACATATAAGTATCATCTCAATCTTTTGTGACAATACTAGTGCCATATGCATCTCTAAGAATCCTATCCAACATTCAAGGACTAAATACATTGACATTAGGCATCACTTCATTAGAGATCATGTGACTAAGGGAGACATTGAGTTACACCATGTGACAACTGAAAATCAACTGGCAGACATCTTCACTAAACCATTGGCCTTCGATACTTTCAGCTCTTTAAGGACCAGGTTGGGTGTGATTGACATAAATGCATAAAAACTTTTTATTTTCTTTTATTTTTTCTTTTGCTTTTTATTTTCATTTACTTCCTTTTCGTTGTTTTAGTTTTTTTTTGTGAGTTTTACTTTTCTCTTTTTTTTTTCTTCTTCTTCTCTTTACTTAGTTTTTATAACCATTGCTAATATGGTATTATATTCTTTGTCCTTGTCGTTGGAAATTTGTAGTCAATATGTTTTTATCTACTCAATCTCTTAAGTGATAAGAATATTTTGTGATTGTATCTCTTTCTCTAACCTATTTTAGTGGCATAGTTTTCTTCTCTAATCAAAAATCTATCTCAAGTTAAAGATTGGTTATGGAATTGCGATCTTGTCTTAAGCTTGCTTAAGCAAATCTATCTTATACTTATAATGTTTAAAGTCTTTTTATCACATCAAAATTTCTCGTTACTCTTGTCCTTGATTATTAATTCTGCTTGTGATAACTCTTCCTTTTGTTAGAGAGAGTGCTCCTATTCTCTAATATATGAGAAGATATATTCACAACTTTGTCTTTAAAAGATTATAAAAGAGAATATAACTTGCAAAAAGAAAAAAATTGGCCAATGATGCCAACAAAAGATGCGCAAAGACGTCAAAAATTGAACAAAAAAAAAAAAAATGCGCAAAGCGCCACGATATTGACAAGAGGCATAAAATGAGCCCACTCCAAAGCAAGCTACTCTCTCTTTTTAAATCTTTTAGAACTTAGAAGTGTTGGTTATCAAAGACTTGACTTCGATTAACTTGCGATTGTGACAAATTTACTTTCCCTCATTATTGTATGAAGATGTTTTTTCTTAAGCCAAGTGATAGGTGGATTCCTTTTTCTCATAAACCCTTGAGTTAGGTCATTGATTTCAAAAGACGATTCTACCCTAAAAAAGTATGAGCTAAGGGTAGTCATAATCGGATATTCTACTATTCTATAGATTGATGAGCTTATTAACACATTAACTCACAAATTTTCTTTTGATTTAATCACATGGAATACTATATCATGTTCACGCCTTGGTAAAAAAAAAAAAAAAAAAAAAGAGGAGGATCTCTTTTGCTTTGCTTTCTTGTACTCTTCTTTTTGATATGTCAAAAGGGCGAGAAGTGTATGAGATTCCTCTTTTCATCAATCCTGAAAATTTTTTGTTATTTTTTTTCGTAATGTTTTGCCATCATCAAAAAGGGGGAGATTGTTGCAAATCTATATTTTCATGGCTTGTGTTTTGATGATTGACAAACACTACTTCTCTTGGACTACTTGTTGCTTCTAACTTTTCAGGAATCGAAGACCGGACGATCATGAAGAAGCCAAGTTCAGAATTGCGTAGGTTTAGGGTTGAGTCAGTCTGTATTGTTGTTTTTCTCTTTTTGAGTCTACTTGTAATGGTCAAAGAGACTGATGCTAAGTAACCCTACACACACAGACTTGAGAGACTTAGAATTTCTGTTTTTGCCCACATCGGCCCGGCCGATATTTATATCGTCCGGGACGATCAGCTTAAATCAAAATGTCTAATTAAGGATTCTTAATTAAGGCAGTCAACATTAACATATCGTCCTGGACGATACGTGTATCGGCCAGGACGATAAGCTCAAAACAGAAAGAAGCAGTCGCCTTAGACAGTTAAGGTATACTGTATTTTTAAATTATCGGCCAGGACGATCCCCGTATCGGCCTGGACGAAATTACCAAATTATGCCTTAATTGATCAGGAAATCAAGGGAGTAATTAAGGATGATTGATACGATCAAATCGTCCTGGACGATCGCAGGATCGGCCAGGACGATACATTCAAAATCCTTGAGTTGCTTCAGGACGATAAATATCGGCCAGGTCATAAACAGGGCGATGCTCAGGACGATTTGCGTCTGATTTGAACTAATCGGCCAGGACGATTATATGATCGGCCTGGACGATCAAGCCAAATTTCAATCGTCCAAGACTGTTCCCAGGGCGATGCTCTGGCCGATCTTCTTTGATTTGTACTGATCGGCTAGGCCGATGTCCAGATCGGCCGGGACGATAAAGTCGGCTACTTGCAATTAATGAGCTCCTTGAGAGCTCTTCTATTTAAGAGCTCTTGTTCAAACGTTTTAGAAGAACTTTGGCTGCTGCCTTGACCTAAGAAGACCTTGAGGAGAGAAAGAGACAGAGGGAGAGAGAGAGAGGATCTTGTGAGGGGGAGCTTGTGAGGGGGATTCACAAGGGTTGCTTCAAGGATCGCTCTGCTTGTCTTTTGTCTGGAGTTTCTCGTCCGTGGATGGGTCGGTAGAGGTAAGGAGTTTGCTTTTGGTTGTGGTTCTCTGCCAGCTTCAGGAGGAAGCAAAAGGAGGTAGGTTCTCTGCCTTGCCGGGGTGGCAAAAAGGAGGTTCTTGTAAGGGCTTCTTCGCCTAGCCGTGGGGGCTAAAGGAGAGTCACGTTTTGTAGTGTAATACTTGGAGGGTGCCTCCAAGGAGTGGATGTAGGTCGAGTCGACCGAACCACTATAAATCTTGTGTTCTTATTTTTGCTTCCGCACTTTTTATTCTGCATTAATTTCTTGTGGTGTGATTTGGTTTGTGTTTTTATTTCTTTGTCTTAAAAAGTTTTTTTTAAATACCAATTCACCCCCCCTCTTGGTTAGCTTGGGACTAAGTTCATATGGCTTAACATCCCGAACGAACTTTCAGTTTCTAGGTTCAAGAAAACTGAAGATGAGTAAGGCCTAGGACCTTAGGTGTAGGAGGGTGGCTGAGGCAAAGTTCACTTTAGCAAGACCTTAAATTAATTTATCTTCTTGAAGAATATAACAAGATGCATTCTCGATGGACATTTCACTGATTACATCAAGAACCAAAAATTGAAGATCTTCTATAAGAAGTTTCCTGTCACAAACTACGATTGTTAAGGATTGAATGAAGAAGAAAATTGAGCCCCCTTGATTGGGACTTTAATGGTGTCCGGGATTCAAGATCTCTCGTTATAACTAAATCCTTAAGAACTGATGAAGATGACGAGGGCATCTCAAATGAACAGATCTCTTCCACCTACGAAGACATGCTTGAAGGTCCACCTCATCAGTCTTCCACTCCATCATTGATCGAGTCCAGCTTCGATGAATTTTAAGTGTCATTGTAGAATTAGTTGTATTTACCTCTCTACGATGAACTTGTGTACGACCTGTATGAAGACGACATGTTCGATGGAGTTCTTGATCTTATACAACCCATATGTGATGATGATGCAAGCAAGATCTATAAAAGTTCAAACTTCGTAGGACATGCTCAGCATTTGCTTCGTTAGCTTGGAATCCAGGAAGCTGGATATGAGTATGTAGATTGGAACTTCACTTATTCACATGAAACATTTGCTTCTATAATTTCTTATGTGGGCTCATCTAATTTCAAGGACAGTGTATGGCTTGATGATTCCTGGAAACAGAGACAGACCATTTATCTTTAGAATATTCATCTCTAGCTTTAGGACTTCTCTCAATGGGATCTCAAATTGGTACAAGATCTCAAACATACACCCTAAAGCCTCATGTATCTTCAATGCCCATCGCATCCACTTCATCAAGTTCCTTTAATGGTTTTCACAACCTATTCCATGAAACACCTTCCATCAACAACACGTCACATAAATTCACAAACTAATAGGAAGCTTTGACAAAAGATCAAATCTTGTTGCCACCCAACAACGGTGGGTTTCTCTCCAATTTCAAATGTCCAAGGGTTTTCAACATGATTCCAACAACTTTGATCCTTCTGCTACTCGGTCAGATGCATTTGATGTTTGTTAAAATTCAACTTTGTTGCATGACATAGTTGATCAGTTTGATGTCAAGTCCAATTCAACTCTTGAAGAGTGTCATTTGCTTGTATTACTATGACTCCAGCTTATGTTAAAGTCTCTCTTAGACGGGGCGAATGACACTGGGTGAAAATATCCAGACCAGTTTAGCCAACCAAAATTGCCTCCTTGTGGCCACCAGATCATCGATGTGGATTCGTCGAGCCCCCTTCAGGCCTGTGACATTTGGCATCATTTGGTATCAGAGTTGGCAAGGTGTTGGCGTTGCCGATGGGGCATATGAGTTTTCTTATTAGGAAGGAAGAATTAGTTTCTTGGTTAGAATAAACACTTGGGAGTAGTTCTTGAGAGCAATTGCTTGGAGAGTAAGAACTAGAGGCAGCCAACCATGCTGTCCATTTCTATGAGCTACGAGGAACTCTTTGTCAGTGTCAGTTCGGGTTCAATTGGTATCTGTTTTCTGTATTCTGAGATTGTTCTCAGGTGGTGGTTTCTTTTCCCAAGAAAGAGTTCTTGGAGTTGTGTCCAGTGACAACCACCGGATCATCAACGTGGATTCGTCGAGTCCCTTTTGTGCTGGTGTCACTACTAGTGTACTAATGTTGGAATGAATGTCATATCAAATGAACTAAAAAAATGCATGTGATATCAAGCCTAATAGAATAAATGTAGGAGTCCTTAATCATTTTCAGTGTGACTTTATTCTTATAATTTCAGATAAAATATGCTAGGTTGTTCTTCTTGATATTTGTTACTCATCTAGAAACATTAATACTAATGTTACTTTTTTTCATCAATAATTTTCATTATGTAAAAGAAATCACCAGCAAGATTCAAACTATTTTATTCAGGTTTGTTGCCCTTCTTAGAGATAAGGGGGTGTTTGGTCTTCCATCAATCGACACACTCCATAATATATACAAAACTAAGATCAAATGGATATTTTATAATGCTTCCTCTCTTCTCATTGATTGATGCTCTAAAGTTAATGATCATATTTGGGTTAAACCAGCAAGCAACTCATCCACTTTTTGAAATCATTTGCATAATTAAGCTTATAAATGTAGAAGATAAGCATGCTATCTGTTGCATGTATAAAAAAACTGATTCTCTGGTCTTTGTAACATTAAATGGGAAGAAGAACATTTGATTCAATGGGGTTTGGGAAAGGGAGACATTTATTTCTGGTAAGATAACTGGTTAGGGGTGGGTCCATTGATAACCTTTTGAATACTTTTACTTTGCTCAATACTAAGGTGTACGAGTTTTTTGATAATGGGAAGTGGAATGTTAACAAACTTAGAGAGTGCATTCCCTCGAACTTAATCAACATTATTGTGGAGCTGCCTTTGCAATTACAGTGTAATGATAGTATTTTATTTAAACCCTCTCCTTCTGGGAGTTTTAGTCTTAAAAATGCTTGGGAGAAGTTTCGTATCAAGTATAATAAATCTGTGATTTACTCAGCTTTTTGGCACAATAACATTCCCATATCTTATTCAATTCTTACTTGGAGATGTATGAAAGGTTTTATTCCTGTGGATACTTTACTTATGAAGAAAGGTTTTATCATTACTTCTAAATGTCATTGTTGCTTTAATATTGAAAATCTTGATCACGTTTTTGTTAATGGCAATATTGCTAAGAAAGTGTGGAGTTTTTTCATGAATATTGCTCAAAAGGATAGCTTAAATCTGCAGGATAGTATCGTTTCTATGTTAGAGTCTTGGGTTATCAATTCCAAAGGTCATATTTATAACTTATTACCTGTTCTTATATTATGGTACCTGTGGAGAGCTAAAAATGAAGCCAAACATGATGAGGCTCCTATGGATGCTTTGCGGATTATTGACAATGTTAAATACAAAGTGTTACAACTTTACTCTTCTAATATGATTTCTGGTAAAAACTTCAAACACTCTGCGGCTTTGGCTTTGCATTTTGGTATTCCTATGGAATCGGATACTTTCATTACTGTGGAGAGAATTGTGAGGTGGGTGAAACCCAATACCCCTTTTGTGAAATTAAACTCTGATGGCTCGGTTGGCACCAATATTGCGGGTATGTGTGGCATTATTCGTAACTACAATGTTGATGCTATTATTGCTTATGCTTCTCCTTTACATCATTGTAAATTTATTTATGATGAGATAATGGGTTTGTCTTTTGGTCTGGAGTTATGCTACATGTTTAGTTTTACTAATGTGGCTATTGAGGTTGATGCTTTAGGTTTAATTCAGTTGATTCATAAGAATATTATGGGCCATCTTGATCTTTTTTATAATATTAGACAAATTAAGCAGTTACTTGCTGGTATGAATTTTACTTTGGCCCATATTTTTCGTGAGGGTAACGCTTGTGCTGATTGGTTGGCCAAGAAGGGTAGCCAGATTACTGTCATGGAAGAATTTGTTGAGAATAATCTGCTTCCTTATCTTCGTGGTTTAGTTAGGCTTGATAAACTAGGTTTACCCTTTATCCATTCGGTTTGAATATCTGTTTTCATTATTTTATCTTTTTTGTGCATTTGTTGGTTTTGATGTTTCTAGGTGCTAACTATTTCTCTGAGGTTTTTGTGGTTTTTAGTCCCTTTGGTTCTCATTTTGGTTGTTTAGGTTCTGATGCTGCTCGTTCAGACACCTTCATAAGTTTTCGTTGCTGTTTGGACTGAACAGAGCAGGAATTTTCAGGAGATCTCTGATGTGCCAGTATATGATTGTTGGTTATTATGGATGATAGTTGCTGGATTTATTTTGTGGATTGCTGGTTCCTTAACCTGGGGGGTTTTTTGGACTTAAAGCTTGAGCTGATTATACTATTTTTGGAGCTTTTTACTTTTTTGGCGCTTCCTTTGTGCTGCCTTAGAATGTATCTAGGATATTTTGTATTTTGATTAGATGGGGTTCATTGGCTCTTAGGTTTTGTTTTCTTTTTAATGATTGTAACTCTTCGAGCATTAGTGGGTTGATTTACCCCTTAAGGACCTGTAATTTTTTATTTATATTAACGCGTAGGCCCCTTTGTGGGTTTTAACTAAAAAAAAAAAAAGCTTATACATGTAGAAATCTCATGAAGTTCAAGGTTTGCAATAACAACATTCCTTTTCCAATGACCTTTAGCTAAATGGTGTATCCTTATTTAAGAGAATTGGTCCTCATGTTCTTAATAGCTTTCATTGCAATCACTTGAACTTGATCACTCACTCAATTTGTTGCAAAATTATAAAAGAATCTTTGCATTGGTTGCGCACATTAATTAAGTGCCTTTTTTTCCATATTTTAAGAAAAGTATTTTTGATATGATAAATCATCTTGACAGTAATTAAGTTCCTTTTTTTTGCATATTTTAACAAATATAACTATTTATTGATTTTTCTCTCTTGTTTAATCCCAACCTATTAGATTATATATGTTTAATTATATCACCCCTAATAAATATTTGCTCTTTAAATAAATGTTATATAGTTCATAAATCCATGCTGAATTTAAAAAAATTATATTACATTTTATCACGTTTCTAATGGTCTTATCGATAATTATTTTAATTATTTTATATTTTAATTTTTAATTATTTTAATAATAATTGACCCATTGGTCATATTAAGGTCAACAACAATATCTTCCTACTTTCTATTCACTGTTATTTATCTTTCAAAGAATTAATAATTGATAGGGGTCCTCAATATTTTTAAAATTTTTATATATTATTTATTATAGATAAATATTATTTACAATTATTTTAATCAATTATCTTAACATTTCATTCAAACACCTCAAATTTTACACAATAATTATAATCTTTACTTTACATCTAATAAATATTTTTATCTTTTATCACAATTTTGGGTCTTCCGTGTGACGCCCCAAGATCTAAATTGGAAAGAATTCTATCATTTCATTAAAATCATTTACCAGAGCTATCTATAACTCCAATCAAACAGTCTAGCAAAAATCTATAACATCTAAAACATCAATATACAAGTCGATTCATATATTAAAAAGATCATATACAATACTCAGGAACTACACTATGTCCACAAGAACTGAAATCTATCCTGTCCTGAGTCTAAAAGAATCACTACAATCAAAAGAACAAAAACCTGGAGATTCCTGATCAACTTCAATCTCCTGCTCCCTTGCCCTGACCTGAAAATATCAACCACATATAATGAGATTTACCTATAACTGAAATCAAAGCACGGTACTGCTATCAATATGCATGTCAGTCAATCAAATCCATAATAGTCAATGGTCAATGAGTCTATGCAATACGGAAATCAATAGTCAATGAAATCAATAGTCGATGCAACAATAGAAGAATCGATAAATCAAACTCAATAAATCAATACGTCAACTCTCAGAAGAATCCGTACACAGAAGAAAATCAATCGATCAGTCAAATCAATCGATCAAATCAATATTATCTAGTCAATGAAATCGATTAGAAAAGCAATACAATAAAGCTCAATCTATACTAGCAATAAATCAAATGCAGCAGGTTAATATGGTGCAGAAGCAATAGTATCAATGAATCTATAAGCAATAATTACAATGAATCAATAGTATCAATGAATCAATACAATATCTATATCCATCCATATCAATATCTATGCTCAGTAGTATCAATGCTCAGCGATCAATCAATGAAATCGTACGATACAGTAAATCCATAAATCCGATCAAATCAATAAAGCAGTAAATCCATATGTCAATATTGTACACATGCACTTCAATACAATAATACTGAACAAGTACAATCACTGGCTATTCTGCTATTGTAGATGTCCATACGTTGGTTTCAATAAGAGTCGTCACTTTGTGCCCGTCGGCACATTAAACTCCTTATGACTCCCAATCGTTATATCAATTATCAATAGTTTAAAGGAAAGCCCGTCGGCCCACCATCCTGTACAGGTCAATCAATCTCCAACCAACGTTCAACCAGGCTCCACTTGTCTTACAGTATTCAATAGTTAATTCAATAGTCAATATAAGAACAATGTAGAGCAATCATATCAACATTCATATGCATATCTATTCAATTCATCAGTCTCAGAAAAATTGGAAATCGTACGAAATTTCGACAGCGTAACGGCAGTCTATCAAATTTACACAAAAATCTTACAAAATCACAATTCACCAAATTACAATAGAATGTTCACAACAATAATATAAGACTATTATTCTACTGAATCAATATCAATAAACATCCTGATATTTTTCTATTCGATCAAAATCGCGTAGAACCCAAAATAACCGGTGAAATCGTTACAGAAAATAATCAAATCGTGTAGAATATTCGTATCTATAACATATTAAAAGTTGTGCGGTGAAAGTTGTGTCAATACAAAACCGGGTCCGTTTTTCGATCACAAAAACACAAAACAGTGCACAATACGATCAAAACTCAATATCTCTGAAAACAGAAATAGGATTCGGAGTCCTTATCGCGAGATAAACAATCCTTCCAACAACGGCGACGGACGAAAAGCGCTCCGCGGTCTCCAAAATCCAGCTTTTCCTTTGCTTTCCTTCTCTTTCTCTCTCATCACATATTTTGTTTTATAAAAATATATTTTCACTCTCCTCAAAACGAGCTGATTTTCTTATAAAATAAGCCTGATCGGCCCGGCCGATCGCCACATCGTCCAGGACGATGTGAACAAAATCCAATCGTCCAGGACGATATCTGAGGACGATAATTAATTTTCCTCGGACGATAAAAACCCTTGCTCTCGGGATTTTGTCTTGCACTGATCGTCCCAGGACGATCCAAAATCTGCCTGGATGATCCTGGAAGGAAAATCAGATCTTGGAAGGCAAATCAAAGGAACGAGCTCTCACAATCTCCCCACCTTAGAAAAATATCATCCCGATATTTCCCTAAGGGTCCAGAGCAAAACCGAAACAAAACAAATCCAATCAAATCTAAATCAAAATCAAAACTCGGCGAAAATCATACCAATCACACAATCCAGTCAATCACATGTCACTATGCATGATCATATGTCAATCAATCAATTAGTCAAATCGTCTCACCAGTAGAACTTTCTGGTCATTGTTGATCTTCATGATGTTGTAAACTGTAGACACATGGCACCACTGGAGGAAGTGCAGGAGGTCGTGGCGCAACAGTCTCCCTCTGACTATCTCTGACGGCTCTATCAGTCATCCGGTTCCCTGATCTCTTACTGTAGGCTCTCGAGCCAATTGTCCTCTGCTGTCCTGTACCTGAATCAGTCCTTCCGCCCAATCCTTTCTGAGGGCAATTTGCTGCTCTATGCCCCTGCTGTCCACAGTGAAAGCACTGTCTCGTCAATAAGTAACACCGACCTGCATGTCGTCGACCACAATGAATGCACTCGCTGGAACCAGAAGATACTACTGATGCAGATCCCGATGCAGATCCCCTCGAATCACCATACTTGCTTCTCTTCTCTCTATCCCTTTCTCTACCTGATTCCTGTCATCTGGCTTCATCTCTCCTTTTCCTGGTATCATCATATCTCGATACTGGCGTTGCCAAATCAATCTCTATCAGCCTGGCACGCTCCACCAACTCAGAAAACTCATGAATCCGGAAGGGTACTAGCGGATGTCTCAGCTCTCTATTCAATCCGTGCAGAAATCTATAGCATTTTTCTTCAGCAGTAGGGATCAAATGAGAAGCATACCTAGCAAGCGCAGTAAACTCGGCCTCGTACTGCATCACTGTCTTGCGTCCTTGTTCCAATCTCATAAAAGCTTCCTGCATTTGTCGTTGAGCTGACGGAGGTACAAACCACATCCGAAACACTGTAGTGAACTCATTCCAGGTGATCTCAGCATTTGTCTTTCCCTGGAATTTCTCTCTCTGCTGTCCAATCCACCACCTCTCTGCTTCTCCCTCAAACAGAAACACAGCAAAAGGTACTTTTTGATTTTCCGGACACTACATGCTGTCAAAGATCTTTTCTACCCTCATTATCCAATCTTTAGCAGCCTGGGGTCCCACAGCTCCTTTGAACAACGGAGGCTTCAGCTTATGAAACATCTGCAAGTGCTTATCTGCTTCTTCTTCTTTACTCCCGCTCATCTTGCTCTGTGCATCCCCCATCACATGTGCTATAGCAGTAGCCAACTGCATCATACTCTCTGAAGGTACTGGAGCTGCACTGTGTTGCTCATTTGGTATACTTAATTCCGGATTATCCATTTATCTTTTTACCTGCACAATTCAGAATAAATGATACACACATGCAATTATGTATGCAAAATGATGCACTTACAGCTACCCATTCTACCCAACTCTCAATCCAATCCTATAACTCTGGTAACAATCCATTCTTCCAATAACACTGCTCTGATACCAATCTGTGACGCCCCAAGATCTAACTTGGAAAGAATTCTATCATTTCATTAAAACCATTTACCAGAGCTATCTATAACTCCAATCAAACAGTCTAGCAAAAATCTATAACATCTAAAATATCAAAATATACAAGTCGATTCATATATCAAAAAGATCATATACAATACTCAGGAACTACACTATGTCCACAAGAATTGAAATATATCCTGTCATGAGTACAAAAGAATCACTACAATCAAAAGAACAAAAACCTGGAGATTCCTGATCAACCTCAATCTCCTGCTCCCTTGCCCTGACCTGAAAATATCAACCACATATAATGAGCTTTACAAAGCCCAGCAGGTCACCTAATACCTATAACTGAAATCAAAGCATAGTACTGCTATCAATATGCATGTCAGTCAATCAAATCCATAACAGTCAATGGTCAATGAGTCTATGCAATATGGAAATCAATAGTCAATGAAATCAATAGTCGATGCAACAATAGAAGAATCGATAAATCAAACTCAATAAATCAATACGTCAACTCTCAGAAGAATCCGTACACAGAAGAAAATCAATCGATCAGTCAAATCAATCGATCAAATCAATATTATCTAGTCAATGAAATCGATTAGAAAAGCAATACAATAAAGCTCAATCTATACTAGCAATGAATCAAATGCAGCAGGTTAATATGGTGCAGAAGCAATAGTATCAATGAATCTATAAGCAATAATATCAATGAATCAATAGTATTAATGAATCAATACAATATCTATATCCATCCATATCAATATCTATGCTCAGTAGTATCAATGCTCAGCGATCAATCAATGAAATCAATGAAATCGTACGATACAGTAAATCCATAAATCCGATCAAATCAATAAAGCAATAAATCCATATGTCAATACTGTACACATGCACTTCAATACAATAATACTGAACAAGTACAATCACTGGCTATTCTGCTGTTGTAGAATCCATATTGCTGTTGTAGATATCCATACGTTGGTTTCAATAAGAGTCGTCACTCTGTGCCCGTCGGCTGCCCGTCGGCACATTAAACTCCTTATGACTCCCAATCGTTATATCAATGATCAATAGTTTAAAGGAAAGCCCGTCGGCCCACCATCCTATACAGGTCAATCAATCTCCAACCAACGTTCAACCAGGCTCCACTTATCTTACAGTATTCAATAGTCAATATAAGAACAATGTAGAGCAATCATATCAACATTCATATGCATATCTATTCAATTCATCAGTCTCAGAAAAATCGGAAATCGTACGAAATTTCGGCAGCGTAACGGTAGTCTATCAAATTTACACAAAAATCCTACAAAATCACAATTCACCAAATTATAATAGAATGTTCATAACAATAATATAAGACTATTATTCTACTGAATTAATATCAATAAACATCCTGATATTTTTCTATTCGATCAAAATCGCGTAGAACCCAAAATAACCGGTGAAATCGTTGCAGAAAATAATCAAATCGTGTAGAATATTCATATCTATAACATATTAAAAGTTGTGCGGTGAAAGTTGTGTCAATACAAAACCGGGTCTGTTTTTCGATCACAAAAATACAAAACAGTGCACAATACGATCAAAACTCAATATCTCTGAAAACAGAAATAGGATTCAGAGTCCTTACCGCGAGATAAACAATCCTTCCAACAACGGCGACGGACGAAAAGCGCTCCGCGGCCTCCGAAATCCAGCTTTTCCTTTGCTTTCCTTCTCTTTCTCTCTCCTCAGATATTTTGTTTTATAAAAATATCTTTCCTCTCTCCTCAAAACGAGCTGATTTCCTTATAAAACAAGCCTGATCGGCCCGGCCGATCGCCACATCGTCCAGGACGATGTGAACAAAATCCAATCGTCCAGGACGATATCTGAGGACGATAATTAATTTTCCTCGGACGATAAAAACCCTTGCTCTCGGGATTTTGTCTTGCACTGATCGTCTCAGGACGATCCAAAATCGGCCTGGACGATCCTGGAAGGAAAATTAGATCTTGGAAGGCAAATCAAAGGAACGAGCTCTCACATTCCGAGCCAATTAACGTGAACTCACACACACACTTAACATACATAAGTTTCGAATCTAAGAACTCTTGGTTGATATCTAAAATTCTCAATCATCAATGTGAGCTGCGTCTTTTATTACAATTAGATTAAGGCTTCATTTGTGACGCCTTTCTTACTGCTTTTTAAAGTTGTTTTCTATATAAAAATTTTTGTACTAGAAATCAGTAAGAAAGTTGTCACAAACGAAGCTTAAGTCCAGCACAGTGTTGATTATTGTGATTAAGTCTTGGAAATCCTCACATAAATGATTTAGTCAATCTTTATCCATCTTTTATCTTAATAGGAAAAGTAATGGAGTGTCAATTATGATAAAATTTTAACCAATTTTTGTCAATTTTTAATTATAATCAAGTAAACTTATGATAAATCACTTATGTATGATGATTTACTAGCCTTCTGATATTTATCAAACACCTAAGGCCAATCATGAGCATAACTTTTGAGGAATGCCTAAACATTATATATCAAAAAAAAAAAAAAACATTATATATCTACATATAAATAGTTTTAAATTTATTTTTATATGCATATTTTTTGTCCTGAAATTAACCATTAATTTAGGGGAACCTTAGGCCGACCATAGATAGAAATAGTATTAAAGTTCTGAAGCCATGTCCTTTGCAGCTTCCTTTAGCTAAATTAGGATCAGATTATTGTACTAATCTTATTTGTTTAAGAAGACTTTAGATGCTTGATTTTAATATATAAGGCAAGTTAAATTATCATTTAGTTGTCTGTAACATCACTGTACTATTTGTATTTTATATTTAGATGTATAAAGGTGAGAAAAAAAAAATTCAGGACATTCTCACTATGGCACTTGCAAATTCTTGTGTAGGGAGTAGAATATATGGTCATCCTTATTTATTTTTAATTTTTTGTGCTTACATTTATGGATTTTCTTTTTTTTCTTATAAAAATTTTTTGATTGAAATTTATTAGTGAACCACTTCTGATTGTATTAACATATTTAATTAGTTAGGGCAAGAGAATTAGATGAATGAATCAATAAATATGGAGAGTGGATGCATGAGAAGCTAAGTAATTTTTGAGAATAGTAAAGATAGCATGAATTCAAAAATATGCATGTTGATCATTTATTTATAGGATATAGTGGGTTATACGAAAAGTTACGTTTATAATTTGGATTGGGATATCTGTGGAAGAAGGATGGTTGTACCTATGGAGAATTGGTGAGAAAATTGAGTCATCTTAAGGAGAGTGCCTTTTAGGGTTAAGGTTTGCTGAGGTGAGTCCCCTGGCCAAACTCGTTGGGAATTCGCACATTCATTAATAGATTCTTCAAGGATGAACTCATATGCTATGTGGTCCACTAGAGTGAATACGTGCTTATTCATTCCTTTGTTTTAACGACCCCTTCTCAGGGTGAGGCTTGCTTTAAGAGAGCATTCATCTTGATCGTGCCTCCCAGGTGTGAAAATATTTGGGTATATACAAGTTACTTACAAGGGCATGAGTGCACACATATAGTGTTTCGATTTGCTTGCTCATTTTAAGAGTGATTATTAAAAATGGACAAGAGAATTAAGAAAGAAAGCATTTATTACATTCACCAAACAACAAAGAGAAAGTAAATATAAATTATTGTCTTACTTTTAATATTACCTTGAGAAGAACAACTACGTTTAATGTTCTCATTAGTAATATTGGTTAGCCTTTTGTACCATTGAGGTAATGGGTATTGATAGGGCCTCACTTCCTTCTTCATGTAGCTTGCATTAGAGATCGTTGAGTTGAGTCTTGCAAAGTTTATTGATGTGCATAGTTGAAGTTTATGGAAGTCCATTCTCCACAAATGCAACACAGTGGAGACCAAAGGGCAAAAATTCAGCTAGTTCATTAAGAATAATAAAATAAGGCAATAAATGTTTTGCTGAGTAAGACAGTAATGGTTGAGCCCAATAAGGTAATGGTTGAGATGAGTAAGGCAAAGAAAACTTCTTTGAATTCTAATGACTTATCTCTAGCTAGAAGGCATGCTAGATGAGTTTTTGCAATACAATTGAGCTCATCAAATCCTCTTTGAAGTGAGCATCTTTCATGAGGTGGTGATCCCTGCTCCTAAAATAGTTTGATTGACAATACTACTCATTCCTAGGTGGAGCCAATAGGTATCCATGACCTTATGCTGGAGACATTGAGTGGCCCTAAGTGGCTAGAAGATATAAGAAGGATTTCTTCTTCTTTTATTATTATTATTATTATTATTATTATTTTAGAGAAAGTTATGTATGGGTTGGGTAGTGTCCTTGATCTTGAGTGAGCCTAGGATTCAACTAATAACAAGTGAGCTCTTAGGTCACACACTGAGTGAGTTTGAGGTGCTAGCTCTAACTTAGTGGTTTGACATGTATACCAGATTGTTCTAAATGGGCTCCCCCAAGTCGACCATAGACACAGGCAGGGGAGTAATGACTAGATATTGATGAGGGGGGTGCATTTTGTTATCTCTGTATGTGTGGGCATTGTGTGTTATTTTTCCATTCACAAGCGAATGGAGCTATGATTTTCAGGGTCATGAGAGCCTAGCCTCATTCTATTGGTCATGATGATATTACTTATATTATGCACATTGCTTTCTTTCCACCCACTGAGCCATTCGGTGACTTCTATCATGCCTACAATGTTGGGACTAATCATGCATTGAAAGTGGTTCTTTGAGGGAGTAGACAAGACGCACTTGACCACATTGTTGTATACTTCCTCATTTATGTAGCTACAACATTAATTTTAAAATAAATTTTATAATTATAAAATACATTCCGATCAAATTTAGGCCAAAATGATTATACTTATTTTCGTAAAAAAATGAATAAAAAAGATATTATACTACTAATATTGTGGAATGGCTTTTCCAGCTCACAGTACTTTCATATGCCTCACATTAAAAGTCTAAAGCAAGCAATATCTCCTTTAAAAGTGCAAAGTAGGCTACATAATGATTTATCAACAGAGGGTCTCCTTTTCAACACCAATAAATAATCATTGAAAAAGTAGCTATCTAATTTGGCTCGATCAAGACCATACATTTCTAATAATTTTTAACTACTTAACCCCACCTAATACTTAATTGATAAGCCATTGCGCATAATTTTTTTTTATTTAAATTAAATTTAATTGTGGAAAAGAATTTAATTACTCATATTGTTAGATCTTTTAATTTAAATTAATTATATATATTTAAAATTTTAGATTTAAATCAAAGCGTACTAAATATATTTAATTAAGTGAGGTGACTAGCATTTTATAAAAATAATTATAAATTTATTTTGAGAAATTATTTTTCTTAAATATTGTGGTTGTCATACATATTTTTTCAAGAAAATTATAGCAATCTTTTTATAGCTATCAGATTCTACATAGTTGATTGACAAATGTAATTTTTTATTATGAAAAATTTAAAAAATAATTATCAAATAAATATATAATAGCAATTAAAAAAATAAACTAATAAAAAGTGCACCAAACTAATATTAAAAAAATCAATTTTATTTTTATTCATATTTTAGATTAAGTTTGATTGAGGATTATCCATTTATTTTCAATCAAAATTTTCAATTTTTAAAATTCAATTATTATTATTTATTTTTGGAAAATTTACTTTAAATCAAATCACATCAAATATCTCTAATTGTAAGATGTAAAATTGTTGGGAAATATTTTTTTTTTAAATATGTTATGAGTATTATAAATGTATGTTTTTTTAATCTAAGAGTAGTAATTTATAATTCTCATATATTAGTAGATTTACTTAAAAATAAAATTTTATTATAATTTTTTCTAAAAATAATTATCAATCAAATATATAATAATAACTAAAATAAATAAATACTAAAAAAAAAAGCTCCGTACTCAAAAAAACTTAGACAAAACAGTTGTAGTAAAGCTTTGTTTGGGACAACTTTCTTACTCATTTCTAAAATAATTTTTTAGTATCAAAATTTTAAATTAAAAAAACTTATTTAAAAAAATTAATTTAAAAAACAATAATAAAACTGTTCAAATTAAATCTGAAGCTGCTCCAGTTGTGCACGTTTTTTAAAGAAGTCAATCAGTAAACGTAAATTTTTTTTTTTGGGAAATAGTAAAAGTAATATTAAAATGGTCTCTTTCTCTCTCGATCAAAATTCTCATGCACGTGCACAGGAAAAGCTCGATAATCTCCTAGAAAGATCGAGGGTGTATTAATCATTGTTGTTTAAATTATTTTAATGATTAGCATTATTTATATGGATTTTAGTATGGCTAAGTACGCCACTAATTGTTAATTAATCGATGCTTAATTAAGTGTTAATCATAATTAGGAGGGTAAGCTAGCTAGTTAAAGTATATATACTGTTAGTTCACTTATATATATGTTTAAACAATCTTATTACTGTATTTTGATACTATTTATACATAGAATAATAAAATATAAAAGATATATATCTACTTTTATTAGAGAATCTTCGAATTTTTTTAAAAACGTAAAATTTTGTTTTATGATTATTAAAATGCCTTCTATTTTTTTAATTTATTCTTTTATTTTTTTGTTTAAAATACTTTAATATTATTATTAATTAAAAAATTTATAACAGTAGAGTATAAATTTGTAGAGTGATATCTTATGCTTATTAAAATTTTCTCATCAAGATACATATTTTGATAATAAATTTGCTGAAAACAAAGACAATCTCAAATTTTATTTCATTTATATATTAATTCAAACACTTACATCAAAATTGTTATTTGATCGAATGAATTTTTTTTGTAAGGAATCATCTATAATTTTTTTCTTTTGGCAAAAAATCAATGTGGCTTTAATATTTTTTTTTTATTTACAAATAGCTCAAACGTAATTTCTCATATTTAAAAATTAATTTTGATTTTGATTGATTTAATATTAAAAAATTCATGTCAATTTTAAAATTTTTTGAATTATTTATATATCAAATCAAATTAAAATTAAAATTTTAATTTTGAGTAAACTAAAATTTAAAGTTGATTTTATATTCATTTGTGATATTAATAATGGTGGATTGTGTCCTCACTTTTTGTGCTCAACCTTTTTATTTATTTATTTAATTTAAAATTTTGACAAAATTTTCATTCTCACCATTCACCATTCAACTTTTTTTTTCCCACTTTTGAATCTTTTGAGGACAATATTTCGAAGGGTTTTTTTAATGAGTTCTAAAATAATTATACCCAAAAAATGTAATTCTAAATTCATATGATCCATTTAGAAGATGACTTATTTAAGAAAGTAATCTCATGTACTTCGTTGAATAACATGCCTCCTTAAAAGAACTCTTTACGAGCTATGCTAATCAAATATTTCGATCTTATCCCCAGAAGTCATGACAGAGCTGGTCGGGTCACACTTCCTGGACAATAGGCAAGGTCTAGTTCCCTAGAAAACAAAAAATCAATCTCAGAATTACTTCACCATAGGTCCCCCGCTGATGCCTCATTTGTTTGCCCTTTTTTCCTCTCTTTATTTAACTTTCTTTAGCCAACCAGACTTACTGCATAACTGTGGAGGGAAGTTTTTTTACTTTCCTTTCCCTTTCCTTAAGAGTGAAGGACGGAGAATGGAACAAGAGAATTATAAATGCTTGGCCTCAAGGAAACTTCCTCAGATACGATAATAATATATTGTAATCATCTTTTAAATATCCATCATTTATCTTATCATAAGGAGTATGCAGTGGTGGCACTTGATGTAATGACCTCAACTTTAATTGATTAATGAATTACAAAATACCTAATTTGAAAGTGATGAGAAAATCTTGCATGCATGAAATTTTGGATGGGAGCACTACGACACTGCGCTGCTGAGCATAGCGACGCTTATCTCTTTGTTTGGAGTGTTTTGGGTGATTGAGTGTGTTAGTGCTGGGCTTTGCGGAATGACACTAATTCGATCTTCTATTCTACAGTGTTTAGGGTTAACAATGCGGCATCATGTTCTCAAGTGCTACAATTTTAGGTCACTGAAATTATCTTTTTAAATATCTCATTCCACTATTACATTTAAGTACTAAAGCCATCTCCCTAAGCCCTCATTTTGCTTCTTTTGGTCTAGGAAGAGGAGAGAAGGAGAGAAGGAGAGAAGGGAGAGAGGAGAAAAGTTTGTTTAAAACCATGTGTATTCTTCTTCTCACTTAGCAAAGTTGTTCGGATTGTGAAAGATAACCTTAACCCTACTTCTATTTTTAATAATTTTGATTTATGGATTTTCCTCTTTCTTAAAAATGATAAAAATGCATTTCTTTCCAATCTAGCACACTTTAATCGTGTAATTTTTTATATGTCATAAATATTTTTATTTTGAACATTTTATTATGATCATATTGATATTTTACTTAGTAGTTTTACATATATCATATTTTACCTAAAATTATAAGAATAAAGGCACATTGAAAATGATTTAGGACTCGTATATTTATTATATTAGGTCTGATATGGCATGCATTTTTTTATAGTTCATTTGATATGACATGCATTCCAACATGAGTACACTAGTAGGATACACATACTGACATGCAAGTCGAATATATATGTTATAGTTTGTAATATTAATATGATTTGCATCTATTATTTAAGAAAAGTACATCATATGGCATATATGCGTACAAGAAAGGCTGGCTGAAGAATTGACTAATTTGCATGTTTTGAAGACGTATTGCCTTATATAGGACGGTAAGCTAATAGACTTTTCTTAAAAAAAAATTATAGTTGATACGTCATGCGAAAATTAACTTGATCGGGCACGAATCTCGAGGCAAAAATCAAGTTGGAAACTTCAAAAATTAAATCTGGGAGCACCTGAACTACGATTTCAGCGAGCTTACAGTCAAACTGAGCGTCTCGGAAATACAAATCCAACGACACCAAATTCGACCCAATCCGAGTCTAAATGGGTCCAAATCATGGATCCGAAGCGCTGTTGGAAGGTTCAAACCACTATTTGAGTTACCAAACGGACTCCAATTTTGACGAACTTATACTCGAATCGAAGGGCTCGACGAGACAAATCCAACGAGCCCAAGATCACAGAATTCCGACATCACTAAGGCCTTCAAATGTCCAATGAACGGTGCATGATCGTAGGATTCAATATCGACCGTCCATTGGACCACTCCCTATTCGCCCCTGATCTCATGCCTTTTTACGGGCCATGCCACTCCAGAAAATCTATAAATAGAGCCCTCATTTCTCATAAGAGAGGATCCTAAGCAAGAGAGAGAAGAAGAGAAGAGAAGGAGAGAGAGAAGGAAGGAATTCCTCCTCGACAGCCGCCGGACCACCGCCGGACCACCGCAGAACCTCGCCGGACCACCGCCGGGCCACCGCAGGAATCTCGTCGGAGCACCGCCGGACCACCGCAGGAATCTCGTCGGACCACTGCCGGACCACCGCAGGAACCTCGCCGGACCACCACAGGACCTCGCCGGACCACCACCTTAAGACCCGACGTTCAGTCCCTACGTCCTGCCAAAGACCCGACGTCTTGTTCAAGGCCCGACGTTCAGTCCTTACGTCCTGCCAAAGTCCCTACGTCCTGCTGAAGACCCAACGTCCTACTCCGGGCCCGACATTCAGTCCCTACGTCCTGCCGAGGACTCGACGTCTTATTTAAGTAATTGATTGTAATTTGTTCACCCCTGGAGGTGATTCAGTCCTTTGTAACCAACTCAAAATCTAGTGGAATCATTTTCAACTGGGCTAGGCCTCGTGGTTTTTTCCCTTTTTAGGGTTTTCCACGTAAAAAATCTTGTGTTCTCTGTGTGTGCTAGTTATACGTACAACGTTAAGACGCAGAATTAAAACTCTATCGCCGCGTATTTTCTAGTCCGCAACAATAGTATAATCATAAAAAATTATAAAAAGAGAGGAATAAAGAGATTGTTTGATGTGATATGAATGATTTATCACATTGAATTGATTAATTTGGCATAAATTTTGCATTATTGTTTTAATAATAGTTTATTTGATATTAATACGTATTAATATTAGGAATGAGAAAGATTCCTTATGCTATATGTTACTGATATTAAATAAAACTGCTTTTACATAAAATATTTATTTTTAGATTTTATAATTAATTTGTTAACCTCTCAAGCTAATTTTCCATCACCATCAAAAGGGCCCTACAAAAGTCTGATCTTGGGCAAATTATTGTGTCCGGTCACCTGACATGCGGACATCCAATCCGGACACGCCACCTCACCCGAATGCATTGGGCCTCGATATTTTTGAGTGATGTGGCGCGTTTTTATTGGTGTCGGGAAGAATCCGGACACCGGACACAATAATTTGCCCTGATCTTGGGCCTCAAATACTCCTAAGCCAGACAACCCATCCCACACTTATACAGTTATATACTAGTTGACCCCACAAACATTATTAAAAAAAAAACAAGAATATGAACCTAAGAGAATAATTAAAAAAAAAAAAGAATAAAATTAAAAGAAGCATTAAGCAAATAAATTAAAGCCTAAGCCCAATTAATCAATGGATTAGATTCTTTTAAAACCTTAATCATTTTATACCAAACAGTTAATTATTTTATATTTTAAACTAAACTTTGCTCAGTCCATCCTTATCTAATCTAAATGGCCACTATTTTTTTTTAAATCAATATTTATGCTTCAAAATATAATTTTATTTCATAAGATAATTAATACTTGTAAAAAAAATAACATTCTATATTTATTCTTTTAAAAGTAGAATAAAATATAATATAATTTCATCAAAATATCGAATCATATTATCACCATTAACAATCTAATCACAACCCGATTCAACTTAGACTCATGATCAACTCCAAGTTATTCGATCAATCTTCACATTGAGCAAAGCAAATTATAAATTGATTTTTGATTTAGTGTTTGTTTGACACTGCTTTCAGATAATATCCATAATTTTTTTACTATTATTTTATGAGTATTTTTTTTAATAATGAGAGCAGTTAAGCTAATTTCTCCACAACAACTTCACAATAATTTTATAAAAAATTGCAACCATTCAAAAAGATCATTTGGCTTGTTTGGGGTGATTTTTTTATTGTTTTAAAAAGCTATTTTTAAGAAAAAAAAATATCTTAAAAATTGAAAAAAAGAAAAAAAAAACAATGGGGTAAAGCTTAATATCCAAAACTTGTAACACTGCTCCTCTTCTACTTGAGCAAAAAAAAAAATGATTATCATCAATTTTGAATATCTTCAGATAAATTTGTAAATATATAATTATGTGAATAATAAGATTTGACTGAGTAGTGGATCCCTCGTATTCTTCGGTTGAAATTCGCGGGATTAACTAAAAATAATTATTGTAATTATATTTTAAAAAAATGGTAATCAGAATAATTTCATTTGTTCTAATTCGAGAACAGCATCCCTATTTATTAGGCGGGGCGCGCGGCAGAGCTACAATGCCGCGGCGAAAGCTACAAAGGAAACTCCAAAGAGCTCTCAGAATCCAAACGTTAAAATAAAGAACGCTTCAATCGCGCTCTCTCTCCTCTGATCGCCACACGAAGACATCCCAAGCTCAATATAAAACCTCTACACATAGCTCCTCGATGCCATAACCATCTACTGCATCCTCCTCCCTTACTGAAAAAGTTTTCTCACCACCATTAATCACAAAATGATAACCTCCACCGACTTCTACCATGTCATGACCGCCATCGTGCCTCTCTACGTCGCCATGCTCCTCGCCTACTGCTCCGTCAAACACTGGCGCATCTTCACCCCTGACCAATGCGCCGGAATCAACCGCTTTGTCGCTCTCTTCGCCGTCCCTCTCCTCTCCTTCCACTTCATCTCTTCCAACAATCCCTTTGCAATGAACCTCCGCTTCCTCGCCGCCGACTCCCTCCAAAAATTGCTGGTTTTAGCTTCACTCGCCGTCTGGCCCGCCATCTCCCGCCGCTCCTCCTCCATCGAATGGTCCATCACCTTCTTTTCCCTCTCCACCCTTCCCAACACCCTCGTCATGGGCATCCCCCTCCTCAAAGGCATGTACGGCGACTTCTCCGCGAGCCTCATGGTTCAAATCGTCGTCTTGCAGTGTATAATTTGGTATACTTTGATGCTCTTCATGTTCGAGTATCGCGCTGCAAGGTTACTTATTGCGGATCAATTCCCCACCACGGCGGCTTCCATTGTTTCGATCACCGTCGATTCGGATGTGCTTTCGCTCGACGGTCGCCGAGAGGCGATTGAGACGGAGGCTGAGGTGAAGGAGGATGGAAAGATGCGCGTGACGGTGCGGCGGTCTAATGCTTCGAGATCGGATGTTTATTCGCGGCGGTCGGGGCAGGGATTAGCCGGCGCGGGCGCAACGCCGCGGGCGTCGAATTTGACGAATGCGGAGATCTACTCGTTGCAATCTTCCCGAAATCCGACGCCTCGTGGTTCGAGTTTTAACAACACGGATTTCTACTCTATGGTTGGCCGGAGCTCGAATTTTGGCTCCAGTGATGTGTATGGGCTGCGCGGCGGAGGAAATACGCCTCGGCCGTCTAATTTTGAGGAGGAGAGTTTGAGTAATGCTCCGGCTCCGGGGACGAAGACGAGGTTGCATTACTCTGCTCCGAATCTGAGTGTTTTCGGAAGAAAGGCCGTGAAAGCGGAGGATACCGGCGGCGGCGGCGGCGGAGGTGGTGGCGCGGGGAAAGATTTACATATGTTTGTGTGGAGCTCAACTGCCTCTCCGGTATCGGATGTGTTTGGGAATAATCAAGAATATGGCTTTCCGGCGGCAGGAGAGGCTAACGGGGCTAAAGAAGTTAGATTGACTGTTTCTCCTTCTAAAGGTTGGGAAATTAGGCAATTGATGTTAACCTTGATCTTTTTTATTTCAGCTGGTTGTGAAAAATTGAATTTATTTTGCAGGGGATGGTCGGAAAGATGAGTTTATGGAGAGGGGGGACTTCAGCTTCGGGAACAGGGGTGTAATGAGGGACAGGGAAGGTGTGCCCGAAGCCGGCGACGAAGAGAAGATGGAGGAGGAAGATGTGAAAGCAAGTGCGACGGTGTCGGCGGCGGCGGCTATGCCGCCGACGAGTGTCATGACAAGGCTGATACTAATAATGGTGTGGAGAAAGCTTATTCGCAACCCGAACACCTATTCCAGTCTGATTGGTCTGATCTGGTCATTAATCTCCTGCAGGTATATAACAACCTAACATTTTTTCATCTCCTGATCGAATATCTTATTTTTAGAAAATTAGTAGTTAAAGCATTTTTATATTTAATTTCTTTTACACAAAAATGTATATTGCATAATTAACGGTACAAAATTATAATCTGCAGATGGAATATTGAGATGCCTGCCATTGTTTCCAAATCCATTTCCATATTGTCGGATGCTGGTCTGGGAATGGCAATGTTCAGCCTCGGTCTGAATTTACTTCTTCGCTTATTATAATTTTCATATTTCTCTGAGTTTCTGTAATGGAAATAAAAACTGAAACTGGGAGAGAACTTGCAGGTCTGTTCATGGCGTTACAGCCCAGGATCATAGCATGTGGAAACAAGATGGCAGCTTTCTCCATGGCCTTGAGATTCCTCGTAGGCCCAGCCATTATGGCTGCCGCCTCCATCGCCGTCGGCTTACGTGGCATTCTCTTACAGGTCGCCATTGTTCAGGTCATTCTCTCTCTCCCTCTCTCTCGATCTCTCTTCGTTTTCCTATTTCTTATCATCTGTTGAATGCAAAACTGTGTCTCTAACGAAGCCATTAATGACAGGCGGCCCTTCCACAAGGGATCGTCCCCTTCGTCTTCGCCAAGGAGTACGGTGTTCATCCTTCGATCCTCAGCACAGGGTGAGTGCGCTAATTACGCTAAGTTGGTTTGATAAAAAATTGATTTTGATTGATTTTCTTATCTTAACGATCATCTCAGTCGATATGTTGACTTGAAATTACATTGATGTGCTTTGTTAATCAACGCAGGGTTATATTTGGGATGCTAATTGCTCTGCCTGTAACGCTGGTATACTATATCCTGCTGGGGCTGTAGAAAGCAACGGTCGAAAATTCATAGAGGTAGAAGGAGAGAAATCTGTGACAGAGGGAAGTGAGAAGATGAAGAAGGCGACTTGAAGAAAAATATTTGGGGGAAACAGAGAAAATCGATCGGCTCAGGAATTGGACCCGGCTCGCTTCCCTTAGATCGAATTATTGTACTGTAAATTTTTTTTTTTCTGCAAGCTATTCAATATGGGAGATCTTGTTGAGCTTTATTATTATTATTTTTTGTTCTGTGAAATTGTATCTGCTTTTAATATTATTTTTTATTCTGAAATTTGAATATGAGTTTTTTTTTTAATTATTTTTTATAGCTTAAGTTTAAGCTGGCTTAATAATTGGTTAACTTAAGTAAGTTGGCTTCCATTAAGCCTGATTTATGTTGTATTAGAGATTAATCTGTTTGGATCGCCTGCAACTTTTTATTAAAGTTGGTTTAATACTGTAACAGAAAAAGTTTTTTTTTTTCTCAAAAAATTCTTGTAGAAAAAAGCACTTGCCAAATAAAAATTATGATTGTCATATGAAAAATAAAATAATATGAAAGTTATCTCAAACAAAGTCTAAATTAGTATTTATATGTTTAATCTTCAATGAAAAGATAATTATATTGAAAAAATGTTGTGTAAAAATATTGCGATAAAAAATAATTAGGGTGGCATTTAAAGTTTTTAGATTTGATTTGATGATAATATAATACAAGAATTATTTAGTTATTTATATATTATGCTCCTATTAAATAAATGTATAAAATTTAAAATTTATTCGAACATAAAGTTTTTCTAATTAAATTGAAATAAAATTATAAAAGAATATTCTGATATATTATACTCATATTAACATAAATTTATAACATTTAAATTTATTCAAACATAGTTATTTTCTGATTAAATTGAAAAAAAAAATTTATATAGGAAGGATAAAGCAAGTTTTTTATTTTATTTTATTTAGATTAGTGCAATATTATTTATCTTAAATTAAATTTAAGAATATTGAGATTTATTTGGATTAAAATATGATCAAATAATCTAATTAATAATTAGTTCTTTTAAATTAAATTTATCTCATTTTGATTAGATTGATAATAAGTTGATGAAAATAGCTTAATTAGCAATCATTTGGTAGCTAATTAGTTTTATTCAAGTTAAATTAATTTATATATTTCCAAAAAATATTATTATGGAATTATGTAATTATGGTTAATCAATTAAATTCATTAGTCAAAACCGCTATAAAATTTAAATCCTATATATTATTATTTATTAAGAATGATAATTAACTTAAATCACAAGTTTAGATTAGCTTAGCACTTAATTCATTTATTAATCAATTTTTAGCATTTAAGCAGTACCTAAATAACTCTCCTATTAATATTTTAAACTATCAATCAATCCTTAATTACTATTGCTTTCATTTGAGGTTCACTACTTGTTAACATTAGTTCAAAAAAGCATATTATTTCCTAAAATTTCAAAGTAATTAAATTTTTTGTAGTTTGTTTTACATTAAAAAAATCTTACACTTTCATATAAATTTATATATTTTCAATTAAATTTAATAACTTTACATTTTCATGTAAAAACATTTTTAAAGTCATTTTTAATCATTATAAAAATATTGTTAATAGCCCGATAAAGCTCATTTATTATTTTATTCGAGCCATTTGTTTAAATCTTGATAAGCATGATACAAATCGAATATGCACCGAATACAAACCAAATTTAAACATCTTTCATTTCAAGGTTTCGTTTGGAATAATTTTCTTGCTGATTTATGAAGCAGTTTGTTGGTATAAAAATTTTTTGAAATTGAATTTTTTGTACTAGAAAACGGTTTTATAAAATAGTAAGAAAACTGTCTCAAACTAAGCAAAAGTTTGGGACGACTTTTTTGATGCTTCTTAAAGTGACTTTTTTGTACAGAAATTTTAATTTTTAAACTAAAAAGCCGTTCCAAAAGAAACCTAAATCTAAATGATCAGCCTAATTTGAGCACAAACAGAAAAACTTGAATTAAGCTTGAGCAAATTAATAAGAAAAGAACATAAACATAAACAAGGAACTGCTCAACTCAGCTTTGTTCATTTGCAACCCTATTCAATATCTCTGAATTTTAGTTGTATTTCTTTCAAAAAATACATATTTATTTAAGTTCATAAATTCAAATTTATAATTTATCACTCATCATTTAAAACAAAATAACATTTAACAGTTCATTAAAATTTTATTAAAATTCTATCACTGAGATCCAACAAATCTCTTTGTATATTGGAATTTCTGCTCACCTAGACAATTTAATAATTTATCCTTATTTTATATCATAAATAATTAAATATTATATATCTTTAAAACATTTTTATAATAAAAAAATAAATAAAGTCTAAAATTCTTAAAAAATATATCAAAGAGACTCAATTGTCTTCAAGCGAAGACAGCATGAGTTCCAATCGCTATCAGATTAAGCCACAGTCGCTTTGGCTGCCTTTGATATTAATTACATATTTAAAAAATAATTATTTTCGTGAAAAAGATAAATATTTAAATAAGACTTCAAAATTTATTTAAATATTATAAGTACTTTTTAAATTAATTTTTATTTAATATTTTATGTCAGCATAAAATTTTTTGGGCATAAATTCCTTCAAAATTAAATAATTTCTTAAAACTAATTATGAATATTTTAATTTTTCATATAAGTCTGAATTATTTATGAATTAATAAAACATGTTATCTTATTTTTTTAATGATATAAGAAAAAAACTTGATAATTTTTTTGCCTTAATTTTTTATTGTTTAGTAGTGGTGTCGCACCTTTCTCGCCTACTTTTAATCCTGATATCCTCGCTGCCTCTTACATTTATTTTTTGTTTTTCTTATTAATTAAAAAAAATTTAATGATTATTTAGCGTAGAGAGAGAAAATTATTTAAAGCCTGTTTAGTATGATTTTTTACGGGTGTACAAATGAGTTAACGGGTCAAATTTGAGTATGATCCGAAATTAAGCAGATCGGAATATATTAATTCAAATTCGATCTGCTTAATAAACATGTCAAAAAGTGAAGCTGAATACAAGGCGCTATCAACCCGAATGCATTATTCCGATAAACTGTTTTAATTAAAAAAATTTTTTTTTATTAACTTGATAACCATAATTGTAGGTTGATTGATTATAAAATAAGAAGATTATACCAACAAATAAAAAATTAAGAAAAAAATATTAAACAGGTAACTTCAGATGAAAATGGGGTTGGCTTATCAACCCGAACTTTTTTTTTTTTTTTTGTTAAAACCCACCAACGGGCCTACGCGTTAAATAAGGGAAAAAGTTACACAGTCCTAAAAGGGTTCTCTAGCTCACCAATGCTCCAAAGAGCTACAGGAAAATTTAAAAAGGAACCTAAGAGCCTGAGATCCCTACTACAAAAAATTACAATAATATCTAGTAACATTCTATTAGTCAAAAAAAAAAAAAAGGGAACAAAGAATAACATTCAGCACGACCCTTCCAGCAACAAACGTACCCTGCACAAAACGAGCGCGGAGCTCCAAAAACCTGAAAAACAGGCCTGCAAGGATACTAGATCAAAAAAGAAGCAAGTAACAGAACTTAACGATAAGAAAAAGATTCCAGAATATAAAAAAGATCTCAGGCTTGCAATAGATCCCCCTAATAATAAACTTACCCATGTAGTAACCAGCAGAATACCTGTTACCGCAAACACGAGCTAACCATTGTTTAAACAGAAAAGGAAAAAAAAAAGAGACCCAGAACCAAATTGCTCCTTCCAGGCCTTTAATACGAAGCACAAAATATTCATACAAGGGAATATGCAGAAATTCTAAAACAGAATGAACGCCAAAGCCAAAAAATCCAGCAGGAAAATACCACCTGAAGCAGAGGAAATCAACCAGAAAACGGAGTAGAGAGGGACATAACAGTAAGAAATAGGACCAGAATACATTAATGAAACCTTATATAAGGGAAACCCATCCGATCCAGTTTAATAAGCCCCAGAATATCCCTAGGAAGGGAGTTTTCATTGAAATGCACAAAAACATCCAAGCCACACCCCATTTTCGCTAATCCATCAGCCACAGCATTACCTTCACGCATTATATGAGAGATAGAAAAATTGATACGAGATAAACAATGCTTAATATCTCTAATCATGTAAAAATTGTTGGGGTTATTCTTCAAATTGCCACTAATATAATGAATTAATAATAAAGCATCAACTTCAACCCAGATTTTATTCAACCCCAAAGATAAACAAAGATGGATCCCATACTGCAAACTAGCAAATTCCGCTTGAAGAGCATTATTACCAGAAGAGGGGCCAGCATAAGCAATAACAGTTTTACCCTTATGATCCCGGATTATACCACCACATCCAGCAATAGAATTATTGTAAGAGCCATCAGTGTTAAGTTTAAAGTAATCCTTAACCGGACATCTCCAGTAAATCAATTTCTCGTTTTTTATAATAGGTTGAAAAGTGAAATTCAGCCCAAACTCAAAAGCAGCATTAAGACAATTATGAAAAGAGCTCGCTCTAATTAAATTTGCACTATGAAGCTGAAGAATTTTGTTCTTAACTTTAGCAATAATATTCAAAGCATTCATACCAATATTGTCATGCTTGGAGGCATTGCGGCTCTCCCATAAATACCAACAAATGAGAACAGGAATAATATTTCTAATGTGACCTTTGATAGGAAGGATCCAATCAGTAATTATAGCAATAATCGAATCGTACTGAAAAGATGAAAGCACATTAAAAATGTTATCAAAATAAATCCAAACTGTGGTAGCAATCGGGCCATTGATGAAAACATGATTAAGATTCTCTATATGATAGCAACATTGGCATTTAGAAACAATAATGAGACCTTTTTGCATCAAAATCGAGTCAATAGGTAAATAATTATGGAGAACTCTCCAAAGAAGAAAAGAGTAAGTCGGAGGGATATTAAGTTGCCATATATGCTTGTAAAGATTGTTTTTAGGCAAAATATGTCTAATCGAATCCCATACTAACTTGGTGTTAAAGCGACCATCAGAAGATCTATTAAATAAAATACAATCTTCATTCTCAGAAAAAATGTTAATCTTGGTAATCATATCTAAAATGTTGTCAGGAATCATATTAGTAAGGAGAAGCAGGTTCCAAGAATCATTATTAAAAAAATCCTTCACTTTCAGAGTAGAAATAGAGTGAGTAGATAAAAGATTATCAATAGAGAAATTACCAAGCCACTTATCTTGCCAGAAAAAAATGTTCCCAGCACCCAAACCCCATTGAATGAATTCGTCAGCTTCCCATTTGATATTACAAAGTCTTTTCCAATTGATAGAGTCCCCCGTTTTAAAGTAGCAATTCAAGGGGTGCTTATCAGAGCAATACTTAGCCATCATGAACTTCGCCCATAAACTTTTATTAGATCTGAAAGAAAACCAAAGTTTATAATTAAAAGACTTAGACATATCGATAAGGGTACGAAAACCAAGATGACCCTCGTCCTTGTTCCCAGCACAATTAGTCCACGAACTCCAAATAATAGAACGCTTACCATCTTTTGAGCCCCAAAGAAACTTATTAAAGATAATTTCCATGTTCTTACAAATATGATTAGTAGGGTTTAAGGTATGCATTAGATATATAGGAATGGAGCTCAGAACATGCTTAATAAGAACAATTCTCCCACCGTAAGACAAGAAATTGAAAGCCCACGAAGAGAGCTTCTTATGAATAATCTTGAACACCCCATCAAACAGATGCGACCGTTTCTTACCTTTATAGAGAGGCACACCAAGATAATTGATAGGCAGAACAGTCTTGTTAACACCAAAGGTTCTGCCAATTCTATTAATACGATTCTCGGAGATAGTCTTAGCAGGAATAAAACAACACTTATTAGGGTTGAAAATTAAGCCACTAGCATGTTGAAATTTTTTTATAAATTTAAAAAGTAAATTCAACATTTTCATGGAACCATTGGAAAAAATAATAACATCATCAGCAAAGCTCAAATGAGTAATGGGCAGACCACCATTCGTTTTGTAGTAAAGAGTCGGGTGGGATTGATAAAGATTATTAATGCCACGGGAAAGATATTCAATAGCAATGATAAACAGGGCAGGGGATAAAGGATCCCCCTGTCTGATACCATTAGAGGACTTGAAAAAGCCATGAGACATGCCATTAATAATCACAGAAAAATGACAATTTTCAATGCAATTTTTAATAAGTTTTATAAAATGCAAATTAAACCCAAACAAATTCAAAATTTTATAAAGAAAGACCCAGTTCAAATTATCGTAAGCCTTAGTAATATCCATCTTAAAAATAACATTCCCACCCGAAATTTTAGCATTAAGATCATGAACATGTTCTTGGGCAAGTAACACATTATCAAAAATAGATCTACCTTTAACGAAACCAGTTTGCTCTAAAGAAATGATTTTAGGAAGAATAGTAGCAATCCTCCCAACAATAATTTTAGCAACAAGTTTATTAAAAAAGGTGCATAAGCTAATGGGACGGAAATCATTCCAATAAGTAGCCCCATTAACCTTAGGAATTAAAACAATAGAAGTGGAAGTAAAAAATTTTGGCATAGGGACACCTTCAAAAAATTCCCTCACAGCACTAATAATGTCATTTTTGATAATAGACCAAGAGTTTTGAAAAAACTTACTAGTGAAACCATCAGGACCTGAACTTGATTGATTTAATAAATGGGTTGAAATGCATGACCCATTTATTAAATGGATCAACTTGAACTCTAATTTTTTTAATAAAGTTGATGGATCAAGTCATTTATTGACGCCCATATTATTTTTTATCGTATTTTTTTACATTTCTTAAAAAATAATTTAAGATTAAAATAGGTTTGTTTTCATATTTATTAAAATTTTTTATGATACTTTAATGTAGAGAGAGAAAACAATTTAAGGCCTTTTTAGTATGATTTCCTATTTTATTTTTATTTCTAAAAAGTAATTACTGTTTAATTATTTTATTTACTATTTTAAAATAAATATAATTATTGTAAGAGGTAAAAATTAAAAATAGTCCTTTGACTATTCATATATATATATTAGTCCATAAGTGTAACGAACTAACATCGTTACTCCAACTTAGTCGATGAACTATACAAAATTGATTTATAATGATCTATTTGGAGATAAATTGTATAGAGTTGAGAGACTAAATTTTGAATAATTTTATATCAGAATTATAACATGAGGAACTATTTTGGATTAATTTAGTATATTTAAAAGATTATATTGAGGGACAATGTGACACTTTGGGACTAAATTGATTATATATAAATAATTTACAGATTAATTTGTAACTTTTTTTGTTATTTTATGAAACACTAGAAATAAAATTTAGCTCCTTCAAAATTTTATAAAACAAAATGTTCTTGCATCTTATCTTTGTAGCCGGCTTGTTCGACTCCATGCTCGCAACAAATTCGCCAAGCACTAGTGGTTTCCATGCTAGCTGATTCTTGATGGATTTATTTTCATTTGAGATGGGATGAACAAAGATGGGAACACCCAAAAAATTTGAAGTTTTGTATTCAAATATTCGAAAATTTTTGGCTCAAATTCAAGTTTCATTTCGGACAACTTTCATGCTATTTTGTTTTTTCAGATTGTAATCATAATTTATGTTTGACCATTGATTTTTTATTACTTAACAAATTATTTTTACTAGGAAGCTACTTTTTACAATAATTTAAAAAATTTTACTTTTTCTATAACAACCTTACAAGGGAGTAAGAAATTCATTCCAAACAAACAAAACCTAAGTCTTCGTTTGGGATGGCTTTCTTAATGCTTTGAAAATAATTTTTAGTATTAAAAAATTATTTTTGTAACTAAAATATGTTTTAAGAAGACATAAGAAAGTCATCCCAAATGAAACCCAAGTCAATCTAGCTAGCTTAAGCTAAATTAATTCAATTCAAAATAAGTTAACTCAGGCTAGCTTTTGTTTGGGACGGCTTTCTTATTGATTTTTAAAATAGTTTTTTAGTATAAAATTTTTAATTTTTTATTAAAAAATAGCTTTAAGAAACAGTAAAAAGCAATCCCAAAGAAAGCTTCAATCTATATTGTCACCATTTAAAAGATACTCGCCAATCTACAAGTCAACGAATATGACTTATTAGTTGACCCTAGCAACCAGGGGTGTCAATTTCGAGTCACGGGTCAGGTTTGGGCCGAACCCGAACTGACCCGAGAGCAAACAGGTAAACCCTAACCCGACCCGGGTAGATAAACGGGTCGAAAAACCGAACCCGGACCCGACCCGGTGGGTTGTCGGGTTGACCCGACCTGACACGGGACCAGCGGAGTGTGCAGACGAAGCGGGTGTGCGCGGTGGCGAGTGCGGGTGCAGCGGTGCGCCAGCGGGCGAGCACGGTTGTAGCGGTGCGCACGCGGGTGCGCGCGCAGGGGAGCGCGAGCGTGGCGCCGGTGCCGCAGCGCGGGCAGGGGGGGCAGCTTCGCAGACAGGTCTAGGACAGCGGGGCAACTTTGCCGGCAGGTCCGTGGTAGCGGGGCAGCCCGGGATTTTTTAAATTAAACTGGTTTTCGGGTTGATCCGAACCCGACCGATTTTTTCAAACGGGTCGAATTTGCGAACCCGAACCTTGAAAAACGGGTCGTGGCCCTAAACTTATTTTAATGCATATATGAGCATTTTAGAAAAAAAACGTTACTGTGATGGTTTCAATAAAAAATATATATTTATATTTGCGCAAATTTTCGAAATAAGCAACATTAATAATTAAACTATAAGATTAAGCATGATCGTAAAAAAATTTAATTATAGGCAAAGTCGGTCGTTTAAACGGCGACTTAGGTGCGACCAAACGACAGCGTGGCAGCTGATGTGGCGAAGGCAGACTTACTTATAAGTCGCCCGCGTAACGGGCGACTTATAAGTCGCCGTGTTTAAACGGCGACTTAGGCTTATCTCATTTATTCGCCTTTCCCTTTCCCGATCCCGATCATTCACTCTGCTCTTCGCCATTTCCAGATCTTGCTGCTCCGCCTCCGCCCGTTCGTCGCCGGATCAGGTAATGTGAAGTTATTTTATGCATTTTATATGTTAAATTAGTTAGATTTATGTTGATTATTGTTTATTTTTCTTAGAGAAGTAAATATATGTGATTTACAAGGTGGTTTTGTAGTTTTTTTGTGAAACTCTTTATTTGTGTAGTGTATTTGAAGATTTGTTTGTTCTAAGCATAGATTTATGCATTTAGGCTTCGAATGTTTAAAATATATTGTAGATCTGTGATTTAGGGTTAAATTTTTGCTTAGCTAAGCTTTCTTTAGGGTTTCAAATTTTATATAAAATGGGTAGAAGATATGTGCGCCTTATTCTTTTGAATCCTTTAATTTTTAGATTTAAATCGCACGTTGAAAATTTAAATCGCATGTTGAAAAGCTAAATCGCATTTTTGCTTAGCTAACCAGAAATAGCTGCAAATTCGATGATGAAAATTTAAATGAAGATCTCCGTATTTGAGAAATTAAAATATTTAAATTAAAGTTTAAATATATAAATGCTAAAAATTTAATCCCTACTATAATTTTATTTCAATTTACATAAATTTTATTTTTAATGTTATTTTAATAATGATTTTTTATCATTTAGTTAAAATTATTATGAATCTTATTATCTTATTTCATAATTTAAATCTTATTTTAACAGGATATGACTCACTAGTTATATTAAATAATATATTAAATAAAAATTGTAATATATTAATAATAATGATTATATACTATTATATTCTTTATATGGAGCCTTAATATAAAATTAAATATATTATTAAATTTTTATGTATCATACTTGATGATAATTTCATATAGAATAATAATTAAATTTTTAATGTGGTGAAAGAGACACTCACCAAAAACCATTAGCTTAAATTTTTTATTTAATAATATAATAATCTTCTAACGTATATTGACTCACTCTGAAAATTGAATATACAAACAAAAGCCAATTTAATTATTTAATTAATTAATTAGCAGCTTCGATCTTCACGTCAAATTAAAATATCTTTGAGGCCCATTAGTTTGCCCATACTTCCTATTTTCGAAATGAAAGTTGAGAAGCTTACATCTAAGAATATTATTTGGTTGTTCAACCAAAAAAATGAAATCTTTTTCTTTATTCACTCATTAGATAATTATCTTGATCAAGCATGAATCTCTAGGCAAAATCTAATTGAAGTTTCAAAAATTAAAATCAAGAGTATTCGAACTCCGATTTCAGCCAGCTTAAAATGTCACCATCCCATTTATTTGACTTTCAAGTGCATAGGAATATTCCCCTTCTCATTGGACAAGGAGGAAGAAAGTATGTCTTCATTTGAGATCAAATTTTTTTTCTAATTAGTCTAAGTATGTCTTCATTTGAGAACAAAGTTTTAATAGTCTAATTATGTCTTCATTTGAGATTAAAATTTTTTCATAAAGGGTACTTGGACGAAATTAAACATGCATAACTAACTAAAAGTGTTATGCAGCAATCATGAAAAAAGTTAGAATATTTAATGGTTTAACTTAGATAATGAGTGGATATAACTCTACATTGCTTAAAGATTGTATAGTTCATATAATTATTTTACTCTTATATACTTTTATACTATTATATTCAGAGATAATATTAATTAAGATAAATATATATTAAGAATTTGTGCTTTGTATTTTTTTTTAGTGGAACGTACGAGCAGAATAATGAGTGGACGTGCTGCAACTTTCGTGCTCCTGTATGGAGGCGAGTTACATATTGATGAAAAATTTGCACCAAGTTATTCTGGGGGTAGGAATCGTCCGTTACATGTGCCAAGAAATATAAAGTTAGAACAGCTTAAGTTAAGGATACTTAGAGCACTGAAGTATGATCCTACGAAGTTTTCTGTGAACTTAATATGTCGAGTGCCTGTGGGAAACGAGTTTGTCGCTTCACATGTAGAAGATGACGATGTTTGTGAAGTTTTATTATGTCAAGCTGCAACAGAATTTCTCATCATGTATGTCGATGTCGAAGAAAAAATTGTAAGTGAAGATAATATTGAGCCTCCAAATTCAGAAAGATTTGGTACTTCAACCCAAGTTGAAAGGGTTCAGGTGGCTAATACTTCAAGGTTTGAAGCAATAGAAGAAGTCCATCATTAGTAAGTTTCCTATATCATGTTTAAGAAATAGATATATAAGAATTTATCTTTTTGATTAAGTAATGATTAATAAAAATTTTAATGTAGTGATATTGAAGACCAACAGACGCAGGATCCTCCTTTAGCGTCTGCACAAACAGTCCCTTCATATCATTATGATTATGAGACTATGAGTAGTGGATCTAGTGAGCAGTGCTCTGATGATGAAGGTGCTGATCTATTACCAGTGGTGAACGATGGTGATGCAGTTGATAATGAGGAGATTAGAAATATTGTCCAAGATTATTGTACTAGATCTGTCGGCAGTACAGATACAATGGTAGCAAATAACGACTACGCCGAGACTTGTAGGACAACAGAAGAATGGGATAAGGAAGTTGACATTGATGCTGATTACGATGCGGTGATAGTAGAGGATGAGTTCTCGATTCCGAATGACTTAATAGAAGGGATGTGCTTCACAAGGAAAACAGATCTGCAAATTGCTTTACAAGGTTGGGCAATAAAAAATAACGTGCAATATATTGTCATCGCATCGAATAGGACGAAATTTACAATTGTTTGTGCGAAGCATGATTGCCCGGTATATCCTTGCTTATGGCGACTTCACTCAGCTCAGAGTAAACGCTTAGGCGGTGTATGGAAAATCTCATCCATAAAGAACCAGCATAGATGTGTGTCTCCAATTCTTGATAGTGGCCACCGTCAATGCAACTCACAGTTTATAAGTTTCTATATTCTACCCACAATTAGGAAGAAGATGGACTTGAAGCCAAGGGAGATAATCGGTCGTATGGAATCGAAGTTCAATATTAAAGTGTCATACATGAAGGCTTGGGATGCCCGGAGGAAGGCAATAAAAGTAGTTTTTGGCAGTTGGGAGGAGTCGTATCGCACTCTTAATTTGTTCATGGATGCTGTTGCCTCTGTAATGCCTGGTACGGTATATCGAATTCAAAGTACGCAGACAAATAGGTTCCAAAGACTATTCTGGGCATTTGGTCCTTCTATTACTGGGTGGAAATATTGTCGCCCAGTTCTTTCTCTTGATGGCACATTCCTACTCGGTAAATATAGGGGGACATTATTAACTGCGATAGGTATGGATGCTAATAATGGTCTATATCCACTTGCATTTGCTGTAGTTGAATCAGAGTGTACCGAATCATGGATTTGGTTTTTAAGACAAGTCAATGAGCTACTCCCTGTAGTTACGAACAGGCCTAATCTTTGTATCATATCAGACAGGCATGCTGGTTTGGTTAGAGGTTGCAGGGAAATCTTTCCTAATGTTGCTCATCGACACTGCCTAAGACATCTACGTGAGAATTTCAAGAAAGCAATACGACAGATGGGAATAGGAGACGTTGATTTTTTGTGTCAAAAAATGTACGCAGCAGGAAATACAGATGATAGATCCTTTTTTAATAGATGTATGGAAGACATGAGGAGGATCAAAGTGGACATCCATCAATGGCTCGTAGACCGTGATGTAAGTCGTTGGTCTTTAATAAATGATGGTGGATTTAGATTTGGGGTAATGACAACTAATGCTGCAGAGTCTTTTAATGGAGTTTTAAAGCGAGCAAGAGGATTGCCGATACAAGCCTTGATTACGGCCATATACTATAACATTATTTCAATGTTTATGAGGAGGTTGGAATTCATTGCAACGGAGGAGCAACAAAACAATAACTTCTTCGCTCCACGTGTTCAGACATTACTAAAAAAAGTTGAGGAGGAGGCTAGACGAATGTCTGAGCCAATCCGGCTTAACTTGAATGAATTTCAAGTTGTTGACATGTCCTCTAGATCATACCGTGTCGACATACTAGATGGGAGGAGGTGCAAGTGCAGTTGTGAAAAACCTATGCTGTATCACTCGCCATGTTCACATGTGGTCTGTTGTTTGGCATTGTTAAGACGATCACATTTCGAATATGTTTCTCCCTACTACACGACAACTAACTACAAATTAACTTATTCTGGAGAATTTCACCATATCCCTAATAAGGATGAATGGGGAGAGCATAACCCAATCTCTGGAATAATGCCACTACTCCCACCAAATTATCGAAGAAGATCTGGTCGTCCACGAACAAATCGTTATCGCAATACGATGGACGAGGCACAAGCTGGGAGCAGCAGGTTATGCGGAGCTTGTCACTTAGCTGGACATAACAAGGCCACTTGCCCAACTAGATTCAATCGCAGGAACTAGGATTTATTTGTGTCAATTGTTGTATTTTCACATGCATTTAAGTTAATTTTATGTGTGTAGTTCTCATTTGCGTTATGTTTGTAGTTCTCATTTGCGTTTATGTAATATTTTCACATGCATTGCAGCTTTTTTATTTGTAGTTATCATTTGCGTATATGTAATATTTTCATATGCATTTAAGCTTTCAATGATAACATTGGATTGCTCTATTAACAGATGTCATTAAAAGCATTGAATTCATATGTCATCTAGTTGTACGTCACTCAAAATGAGTTGGACATATATGGAGATGCTAAAAGGAGTACCCAACAAAGAAAGATTTGATGAAGAAAGTCTTAGGATTCATGCTTCAATAGCACGAGCCGGTGATACTCCATTAGAGCAGAAGGCGAATGCAAATGAGATTTTTCGGTGTTGTTTCCACAAATGGTCAGAAAAAGAGGATGATAGCCTCTGGGCTATACATGCTGAGTTGATCGTGGTAAAACTTTTCAGGACAAAAAAATTTTTAAATGCTGCAGGTTGGAAATCACTTGAAATTAGGTTCAGAGAGGTTAACGGTCATTTTGTTAGCCCTCACTTCTTGCAGATGCGATACCACGAGCTGAAACGCCACCGAAACGAGGGTTATTCACCACCAGATTTGGACTGTAGTAGCCTTGATCATGAGCATGTCATTTTTTATCGTAGATGGTGTCCGAGTCATGACAAATTAATTAAAAATTTTTATAAAGATCGGATGAAGGAGGTAACACATGATGGTCAGCTGAGAGAGTTCTTCAATCTTGAGGATTGGCAGGACCTACAATATGAGTTTGAGTGTAAGATGAAGTGTTGTCCAACACAGTCACAGCTCCAATCACGTATGCATATGCTGCTTAGGAATTAGTAGACCTGTAGCATCGACTCCTACCCCCAAAATAGCTTGGCGTGAAATTGGTGTCCACTTTTAATTCACCTCCATACATAAGCACAAAGGTCGCACCACGTCCACTCATTATTGATGTACTCGTACGTATCACTATGCTAAATGAACAATTACAAAATACTTAATGTTTTAATTATTCTAAAGACTACTAAAATATAATTAAAATTCATTGAATTTTAATTATACGAAAAGACTTCATTACAATTTAGCTCTTATAAATTTTTTTTAAAGAATTATAAATTAAATAAACAATTATTATATATTAACAAAAATATTGCTTTTCAATTTATAGCAATATACAAAGACTAATTCGTTATATCTACCAATTTTTAACAAAATCTATGTTCTATATCAACTTATCTCAAGTTCTGTCAAACAATATTACAACTAACTCTTGCAAAATTAGACAAAGTAATAGATCTACCAAAATATAGGCAAAATAAACTAAAAAGACTCAAATAAGATCATTTTTAACCAAATTTCTACAACACCTCAAATACTAAACATAATAAACCGCAAATATTAAAAATAAAACCTTACCTAAACACTTGATGGCGAGATCGGCGACTCCAAATTTCCCAATGGCGACGGCTGCAGAAGGGGAAAGTGAAGGAAATGAGATCGGGAAGGATTTTGGGTATTAAAGTAATAGCCTAAAGTCGCCCGTTTAACGGGCGACTTATAAGTCGCCCGTTTAAACGGGCGACTTATAAATCGCCCGTTAAACGATCTTCGATCTCGCCACATCATCACCACGTCGGATCTTGACTATTTTAGTCAAAGCATAAGTCGCCCGTTTAACGGGCGACTTTGCCTATTTTTAAATTTTTTTTAAAACATGCTTAAGCTCTTAATATAATTTATAATCATGCTTAGTCTCAAAATTTTCCCTTTATATTTTGTCTATTTTGGCTGTTAATGTACAGAAATTCTTTGCAGAATTTGATGGCGAAGTAAACGACGATATTTACGGGAATTGTTTGGCTTATTTGGCTGTGAAAGGCGTAGCCGCCCACTTAATACTCTATTTTACACACTGATCAATGAGATAGAGCTCCTTCAAAGATTGGGTGGAGTAACTCTATCAGATTATCATTCAGATCTGCATAATTGCTAGAATGGCATTTAGCCCCCATGCATGCACTTCCAAATTCCAACATATAAAAAAAAAAGTACTAAGGGCATCTCCAATCAAATTCCTCAATATTCTTCACTTTAAAATACAATAATAGTTATAACAAATAGTAATTCATTTGCAACCTAATTCCATTTCTAACACTAGAAAAGAATATTCCATATAAATTCTTTGTTGTCTTCATTTTCGTAAAAAAAAAAAAAAAAAAAGATTTTTGTGAATAGTGCAACGCCAATATTCAGTGATGAAGTCATAAATTTTTAAAGGGGGAGCCCAACTTGAATATTGCTTTAGCTGATTGTTATATTGAGATTCAATTAATCGCTTTATTGTTTATATGTATTATGAAAAATAAACATACTCTATAGAATTATGCTTGCGAATTCCATTCGAGTTTCTTTTTGGAAACCGCTCGCTGGAAGCTCCCGATGCAGGCTTTTCTAAATTTCGGATGGGGAGCACGTGCCCTCCAAGACCCCCCCAAGCCAATATTGACATCACACTATTCACAACCACAAAAAAATGTATTTCTTTTTGACGTTAGGGTAGAGGCTTACGGTAGCTGCAAGCCTGCAAACGAGCAGTTTGCTGGAAATGACCTAAATTGATCAAAGTAGTCCAAAACTTTTGTTGTTATTGAAAAAAATTTGTGTTGGTTAAAAGAATTTGTTTAATAATTGATGGATCTATGTTGTATATAAACAATGCTATATATGAAAAAAAAAAAAAAAATTATTGGAGAGATTTGTGGGAATTGATCATTCTGAAAAGTTTTTGGAATTCAAACCAATTAGTTAAAGTTGAGGGTTGGTTGAATGGATTTGATTAGTCCAATAAAGCAATGCACTTAAGAAGGTGAATGCATGTGTACTTTGGAAAAAAAAGTTCATATTATTTATGCACAGCATGGGAAAGAGTAAAATAATTATAAGATAAGAATAAAAAACTCTTAATTAGGAAGATTTATTATTTATTCTTATAATACATTAATATTCTATTTGTTTTTATATCAATTTATCATTAAATTAAAATTTTATTTGGGATAATTTCTTACCGATTTCTAAAGCAATTTTTAGAAAGCAGTAAGAAAGATGTCTTAAATGAAGCATAAAGAGCATACTTAGGTATCAATTAATGATTAAGATATTAAAATTGACTAATTTGTTTATTAATTAATTACTATAGGATAATGGGAAGTTTTAATTTGTTAGTCATAAAATTTGTTCATTGAAATTAAATAGTTTAGATGTTTGGTTTAGGATATTAAATTAGCATAATTAATTAGAATTATTTAGCCGTGGACAGTGGACCTCTGCACTGGCTTTGACCTCTTCGCCTTCTACAGTTCTACTCATTTCAGTTTAACCGTTTAGGTGCTGTTTTTTATCTTATTTTAGGTTGGATTAAAGCAAGATTTAGCTTAAATCTAGCCAAACAGATTTTGGAAATTTTAAATCCTGTTAAGCAGATTCAAGCCGGATTTTATATGTGCTGAAATAATTTTCTAAGGGTTCTGTGAACTAAAATGTTTTTCTATGGGGTTTCAGGGCGCGCAACGATGATTTAAGTACATGATCAATTATTAGTTGACGCAAGTGCTCTAATTGATGTGATGAAGTCTTTTGATTTTGTTTTCACAATGCATTTTGATGATTGATATTTTGAAGGTTACAAGTAAGTTATCACAATCATTATGAAAAAAAGATCATGACATTAAAAATGTAATGAAATTGATGCAAATATCTAAGCAACAACTACAGATGTGCTGAGGGAGAGTGGATAGACTGTTTTAATATATAAAGTTTTTTTTTTTTTGTTGATCCCATAAATCATAGGAATATCCTCACGAGAGTTGAGTTAGAAGATAATTACACTTATTCAGTTACTCATATATATTATAATATTTTTGGCTTACTTCTGTTGTTATTTTGATGAACCTTTGAATTTGATCTGACATTGAAAAACCATTTCTCTTATTTGGAGTTCCTTTGTTAATATCCCAGATTACTTAATTAATATGAACTCTTTTACTCCTTTGAGACTAATTATGATAAACCTTTTCTTATTGATGTTGTAATTATGGGTGTCAATTTCGGGTGAAGGATTGGGTTCGGGTTGAACTCGAAACTGACTCGGGCTCAATCGAGTCTACGCTAACCCGACCCGGGTAGGCAAACGGGTCGATAACTCAGACCCGAACTCGACCCGTCGGGTAGTCGGGTTGACCCGATCCGACACAGGACCCGAGCTCGGATGCGGGGCGCTCAGGCGGGCAGACGCGGGGAGCGCGGCGGTGCGCGGATGCGGGCGAGCACACGAGGGCAGGGCGGATGCGCTACGAGCGTGCGGCAGGTAGGGCGGGTGCGTGCGTGCAGGCAAAGCGGGCGCGTGCGGGGCCGCGGGCAGTGCGGGTGCGACTCGCGAGAGGGAAACAGCAGTTGTGCGACGCAGGGGGCCTTGGGCAGGGCGCGGGCAGCATTGGAGGCCGCACGGGTAGCCGGGGCAGCCTCGGGTAGCTCATTCTAAGCGGGTTTTCGGGTTAACCCACCAACCTATCGGGTCAACCAGAACCCGACCCATTTTTTCAAACGGGTCGAATCCGGGAACCCGAACCCGACTCGTTTTGAAATCGGGTCGGGTCTAACCTAGATTTTCCGGGTCGGATTTTCGTGTCATGTCAAATATTGACACCCCTAGTTGTAAATACTAAACTTTCAAAAAAAATTACTGTAGAGTTCTTAATGAAATAGAAATTACTTATAATTTTAATAACAATGTTTGAGAGGATTTCGCTCCCTCGTTCAAGCCTAGTGAGAGTACTGAGACCTTAGCTCATGTTAAGTACCTTGATATTATCTTACCACTAGAAGGAAAATCAAACACTTCCATTTCAATAGATTATATATAATATATATATATATATATATTATATATATATATATATTTATATTATATATATATATATATCATCATCAATTGGTGTGAGAAAAATTCAATTTTATGAAGAAAGTATTATTATAGTAATTAGTTTTAGTTGATTCACTAAATATTGGTAAGCTAATTTAAAATTAGCTAGGATAATTAATTATTTATTATTATAATACAATATTCTATTTATGGTTATACCAATTCAACATTAAATTAAATAGCATATTTGGTTAGGTATCAATTAATGATTAAGATAGAGTGAACTACTAGGATAATGGGATATTTTAATTAGTTAGCCTTAAAATTAGTTCATGGAAATTAAATAGTTTAGATGTTTTTTTTAAAAAAACTTGTGGTTATGGTATTAAATTAATATAAAAAATTAAAATTATTCAAGGTTTGATAGCATAATTATTTTGACAAATGTGTAATAAATTAAAAATAAATATTATACTTATTTATTTTTAGCTAGTAATTAATTATTCTATTAGAATATCATAATCAATTACTCTAACTATGTATTAATCAGATTCATAACTTAATTGTTAGGAATTAGACAATTCAATTATATAATTATTAATGCATTAAATAAAAATAATATTTATAGTATTTATTTATTTATTTTAATATATTAATTAAAATTTTATTGAAAAAAATAGCTATTAGGATAATGAATAATGAGAAAACTAAAATTCCAATGCTGGCTTTGCACACATCCATCTTCTTAAGACCATCTTGAATATACTTAATAACATTAACGTTATTACCTTCCATTATAATTCCCTTGTACTGCATCATCCATGCATTCTTTCACGACCAATCTCAAGGAATGAATAGCTAACATTTCCAACCGAGAAATGTCCCAATGAAGACCACTGAAATCAAATGCTAATAAAAATCTTCCTTTATTATCTAGAATACACCTCCAACTCCAACTTTATAAGACGATAATAAGGAAGCATCTACATTAACTTTCATCCAATTGGGTGGGGGAGGATGCCAATAAATTTTTAACAACCGAAGTGGTTGATCCTCATTATCTTTAATTCTTATTTGGTGTTACTATTTCTCACCTCTGGCTCCTTGTCCTATGTCAATACCTTAATTAAGGTATGTCATATTGTCCTTTTTAGCGTTGATATTCTTCTAGGGTGCATCTTCTTTGATTCCCTCAAGTGAAATGTCACACTCTCTACTCAGAAACATTTATTATCCTCTATGTACCTACTTCAACACCTAGATGTTATACATAAGATATTCACCCTTTTATTTGAGATATTAATCATTCTTATTTGACCTTGTTGTTCCCTAATCTTTCATTAAGACATTATGATATAACGTAGATATATTCTTCAATTGGTATTAATTATATGTGCATCTTTTGATTATTGTTTTCCTTCAATTTGCATGAGTTGGGCAATTTCCTTTAGAGTGTTCTAATATGGATGACATAAGATACTTGATCTTCCACCAACTCGTGTCGGAATAAGAAATATTGAAAAAAAAAAGGGGAAGTGAAATATTGTCCTCCACCAACTGGTGTCGGGCTCACCAGTAGGGGGACAAAAGGACTTTCAAGTAGGCAGTCTCTCTTGACATCTTGCCCATCCATATTCCATTCCTATCCATTCTCTCTCTCTCTCTCTCTCTCTAATGGTTAATAATTTTTTGGGATATATATTTGCATATAATTTTATCTAATTTGATCATTTGATGAAAAAAGATAATAATTTTAAAAATGAAAAAATTATACATTTTATCTTATTTTATAAATATTAATATTAATTTTTCGCTTAATGTTATGATTTTTTTTTTTTGAAATCTTGATTTTTGAGATTTTCTATGAAACCTAACATTATTATTAGGGTTTTTATAAAAAACTAAATTAGGAGTGTGAGATTAAAGTTGGGCTAGATATACAATTGATCAAATATATTTATAATTCAAAAGTATGAACTTATAGAAAAGCCAAAGAGAATTATGTTAAAAGCCTATATAGCTTTGTTACGTCCAGGAGTATTCGCGGCGGTAGAGAAATATAAAGTTTATCGTCTTAGCGTTATACGAAAATCCGGCACGCAATCAGATAAGAGAAAGGGTCTAGCATTTATAAGACACCAAGATTTTTATGTGGAAAACCCCTAAAAAGGTGGAAAAATCACGGGGCTTAGCCCAGTTTGAATGAATCCACTAGTATTGCAGTCGATTACAAATGAGGCCCTTCCTTGGTGGAAGGTCTTAGCTTGATGTACATCTTATGGAGTACATTATATGATGTTAATACAAAGAGTCATTGCTGACATGTTCGTTTTGTCGGAAGGACCGTAGTCGGAGGGCGACGGAGGTCGGAATACTTGTAGTCTGTGGGCGACGTATGTCAGGAGGACCGTAGTCGGTTGGCGACGGAGGTCGTTGGCGACGGAGGTCGGAAGGACTGTAGTCGGAGGGCGACATAAGTAAGGAGGACCGTAGTCGGCGGGCGACGGAGGTCGGAAGAACTGTATTCGGCGGGCGACATAAGTCAGGAGGACCGTAGTCGATGGGCGACGGAGGTCGGAAAAACTGTAGTCTGACGACGAAGATCAGAAGAACATCGTTAGGTAGAAGTCCAACAATGAAAAGAAATCCATCTTCACGTAGACGTCCAGCGAAGTCCGATAACCAATAGAAGTCCGGCGTCGGGTAGAAACTTGGCGAAGAGTGAAGGTTCGACGTCAGGTAGAAGTCTGACGTCTGTTGGTGGCAAAGGATAACTCCGGCTTCACTTGGGCGGAGTTTCGGCATTAGGAGGGAACTCTGTTGCAAATTGGGAAGAATTTCAGCATCACGTGGAGTTGGGAAGAATTCCTGCGTTCTCCCGAATATCACACAGAATCCCAGCGTGTTCAGGCGGCAGGAAGAGCTCCGGCGGTGGTCGAGGAGGAGCTTTTTCCCTCTCCTTCTCCTTCTCTCTCTTCACTTGAGTCCCTTTGGTGTAGAATGAGGGCTCTATTATAGTTTTTCTGGAGTGGCATAGCCCGTAAATAGGCGTGAGATCAGGGGCGAATTGGGAGTGTTTTGATGGCGGCCGATATCGAATCCTTTGATCATGCAACGTTTGTTGGGAATTTGAAGGCCTAATGATGTTGGAATTCGACGATCTTGGGCTCGTTGGTTCGTCTGTCGCGTTCGATTCGAGTATAAGCTAGTCAAAATCGGAGACCGTTTGGTAATTCAAATTGCGGTTTGAACCTTCCAACAGCTCTTTGAGCCCTTGATTCGGACTCATTTGGGCTCGGATTGGGTTGATCTTGGTGTCGTTGGGTTCGTATTTCCGAGACGCTCAGTTTGACTGTAAGCTCGCTGAAATCGGAATTCATATGCTCCCGAAATTAATTTTTGAAGTTTCCAATCATTCTTTTCCTCGAGATTCGTGCCCGATCAAAGCTAATTTTGTGATGCCGTATCAAGCTTAGTTTGCATTTGTAGAGGTTGCATCATGGATCACTTTCTTCAATATTGTACAATAAGGTGAGTTATCAATATAAGTATATTTTTTTAACTATTTCAATAAATACAAAAATAAATATTCCCAGTAACCTAAATAATCAAATATGTATAATATCATGTTATAATTTTAACCCAATCATTAATTTATATTTATATAAACAATTTAAATTTCATTTGAGACTTTTTTTTTAGTGCTTTTTAAAACAGCTTTTAATATAATTATATTAAAAATCTATTTTATAAAGCAATAAAAAAGCTATTCCAAACAAAATTTTAATCTTAGTACATACTATTAAAGCTTGAAAAAATTTATGATGTTACCTTAGAGAGAATTGTTCTTATTTCTGAAATATGATAAAATATTATATTTATGTACAAATTTATAAAACAATTACTTTAAGTAAAATATAATTTAATAACAAAAAAGTTTTATATAAAAAAAACTGATAATTTATTTTAATTGTTTTCACGTGATCATGGATAGATCAAACATATATGGAAGATAGAAAGGAACTGCCTCTTTCTCAATGATATATTACACCTTTCTCTTTGCTTTCTTGCCTTCCTACTCTCTTCATATAGTTTTTCTTAATATATATTTTTCATATTTTTTTATTTATATTTATATTTTATTTAATAGATCTATATAGTTTTGCTTAGTTATGTAATATAATATATTGCTATTCCCCACTAGACATGAAATTTACATTATGCTTAATCTATTATATCAAATAGCCATAATATAGTAAACTTTATTAAGGTGCATATATTTATTTATTATAACACAAATGTATGTGTATGTTATAAATAGTGTTGGGTCAAATTTATTTTGAATTGATTAAAATATATATTTTTTTAGCTCTCAATGTACTATAAAAAACTAAAATCGGAGTTTATGATTGCAACGATTCTTAAAAAGTTGTTAAAATGTATCTTTAACAGCGACTTATCTTCTATTAAAAATAGTGCTTCAATCAACTTTACCTTGCGGTTGTAAAATCGCTACGAAAGATAGTTACAACAAAAAGTGACTACGAAGGTCTTGCAGACTTTTTTAGTTTTTTAAATTATTATAATAGCCTAAATTAAGGGTTGCGAAAGCTTTTTTTCTATAATGTTATATCTTAAATTACAATAAATAAATAAAATTTTAATTAAATATCTATAATAATTTTTTTTACTGCTCCAAAAGTGACAAAGCAAAAGTTGACAACAATATTTCTCCTTTTGGAGTTAGCTCTTTGGAGCACTTTGATTTGTGACATTTGATTGATTTAGAAATTTAGAATTTGATGCAAGCAAGAGTGGATGTATTGTTAAAACAGTGAAATTATTAAATTTAGATTTCATTTGGACGGCTTTCTTAATGCTTTATCAAACTATTTTTAGTATAAAAATTTATTGAAAGCAGAAAAATAGTAATGATCTAAAGTTGTTCCAAATGAAGGATTAGGCTTCATTTGGGATGACTTTCTTACTGCTTATTAAAGCAGCCTTTTAGTATAAAAATTTTATTTAAATTGAAAAGTTGTTTTAAGAAGTAATAATAAAGTCATATCAAATGAAGTCTTAATTAAATAAATTTTATATTGAAACAGTAAGCACAAGCTCAAGACACAATGCTCTTCACGCATGTACCTACTTTGGGTTGGAATAAATGGCTAGTCCTTATTATATTTAGCTCAACTTGTACATTTCTTATTAGAAATTTATCAAGCACATGTTATGCCAACTAAAATAATGGAATAAGTGATGATTTTTATATAAAATAAATTCAAAACAATGTTATCCACCAAACTTTAGAAATTGATATGTTAGTTAGGCTTTGTTTGTGACAATTTTTTAAGTACAAAATTAAAATTTTGTACTAAAAATTTGCTTTAATTAAGAAGTAGTTAGAAAGTCGTCCCAAATTAAACCTTAACATAGAAGTTGAATGAAGAGTAAATTTTTATTGAAATATATAAAATGATAGAACCTTTCAGAGTTCATAATTTCATGACATTGCATCAAAGTCACTTCTGAAAAATCGTCTATTACCGACGAAGATTTCTGACGGTTTTGAAATTTTATGGTGGTTTCAAAACTGCAGGAATAAAACACGTAGGAAATGGAAACCAGCGGTATATTTTCTAGCAGTAATATTTTCCGGCGGTTTTCCGGTAGCTACAACAGCGAAAATACTGGACTCAAAACCACAGGTAAACCGCCGGAAGATTCAACACAAATACCGCCGGCAAACCGCCAATAATTATTTGCAGACAAACTGCCGGTGTTTCTGGCTGTCATTTGACATCCGATGCTTTCTGGAAAATTTCACTAAAAACGGCAGCTAAACCACCAGTAAATATCTTCATGAAAACATAATACCGTCGGTCATTTTTGAAAGCCGGAATTTCCAACGGTTAACTCTTTATTAATTACTGACAGTCTGACCGCCGGTTAATAGCTTACATAGTGAGTTTTATTTGTGAGATCCAAAATTAGCTTTATTTTTTTATTTCATTTCTTCGGGGTAGGGAATGATTATAAGCTCTTTAAATTATTAGAGTCTTAGGCACCGTCACTCTTACTTTTGTGGGAATTGTTGTGTGTTCATAGTTAGGCACCTTATGGAGATAATCACTTAGCACACATTGCATATGATCTCATTACCTTACATAATTACAGTGATCAATAGATTAGCGCATCTCCTAAACTTCCATTAGCATAAGGACAACAACAAAGTGGAGCACTAAGAGCCAGTGATTAGGTGAATGAACCATCAATTTACATGATAGAAGAGCTACCGCATATTGTTATTGTTAGATAACCAAAATAGCCCTTGTGCTCTATAAGTATTGTTAGATAAGTAAATTGAATAGAAAGAAGGAGAATTAAAATTTAAAAAAAAAAGTCTTCAGATCATTAAGTTCATTGTTTCATGTTATCTGATTTCTTCATCATATTCTCTTTTATCTTTATCTCATACTTATAAACTATAATATTCGTCATCAGGAATTCAAGTAATTTCTATTAATGACCGTTAATTTTAATTTAATTTATATTTATAAGTCTTAAAGTGTTTCAGGGAGCCTTGAATAAGTCAAAAATTGAATTGGGGTAGTACAATTTAAAGTTATCAAAATTGCTCTATGAGCACCGCAATGTCTGGATTTGACAGTGCCGCTACATTGAACTCTCGGGTGGAGTGGGAAAGTGAGTGTGCTGTGGCACCGGGTGACCCCACCATGGCGCCAAGGCTTAAATGGAAAGATTTTGAGAGAATTTGAAAGATTCTCAGGGAGTGTAGCGATGCTGAGGTGTTGAGCATCGTGACACTATGTCAAATTAGTGCTATTTAAATATCTCAATCCATTTGTGCAAGACCCTCAGTCAGCCACCTTTCTAGAGAAGAGAAGAGAAGGGAAAGAGAAAAGAAGAGAGAGGATTAGGAGGCTAGAGCTCAAGAAGAGCACGAGGTAGACTACTTATGAACCAATATCTCTGATTTCAATTATTTTCTAATGAGTTATGGATAAAATTTTATTTTTCTCGAGTTTCATAACATTTTCATCGCAAAACTTCTGAAATATTATCGTACGCTTTATTCTGAACATTTTGATTATATGAAAGTAGATTTTTACAAGTTGAGTTTTTCTATGCAAATTTGTAAGTATATAATTTAGTTGAGGTTTTTTTGGCCGTTAAAATTGTTATATAAAAGTATTAAAATGTTCTTATGAATATTACTCTGAAGTTAGAAAGTAAAAGAAAAAGTTCAATGAGTATAACTTTATACATATAATGTATGTGACTTTTGAAAGCAAGTTTCTAATCAGCTACTTGACTACTCGACTATCAATATACACTAAGCTAGCAACTTCTTAAGCACTCGATAGACGACTTCAACTAGTCGAACATCCCAATCAAAATACGTAATTAATGTATTTTCTCTCATTTTATATATAGTCATGTATGCATCCAATTCTATAACAACAAAATCCCAACTCAAATTCATAAATAGGGAGTTGCAGGTGAGCTCGATTTACATAATTTTATATAATTTGTTGCAATTAAGTATGTTTTATAAAAGTCTCATAACTCTTTTACTTTAGAACCTTTTTCTCTCTCTCTTTTTCTATGTTCACTTTTTTTCTCTTAATATTCTCAATACACAGTTGGAATAAATTTAGATTCAACGCACCCTATATGTCAACTTAATTATTAATAATTCATCATTATATAAAAGAAAAGAAAAAAAAAAAAGAGAAGAAAAAGATAATCATTTCATAGAATTAATTATTGGTCCCCAACCTATATAATATTTTTATATATAGTTTGATATATCTCCATCACCATCGATGAGTAATGGCAAGTCACCATTAAAGAACATACGCCACCCGCACGCGACCACAGGGTTGCTCAGACTTTTGCCCCCACCAGCTTCGGAATAGCAAATCAATAGATTTCGACTGCTCATTCGAGCTGAGCTGAGCGAGCACTTAGCTTCTACTCTACTTTAGACTTTGAAGGTGGTGAAGGCCGCTCTTATTCCCACCAACAATTTGAGTGGCTCTACACTGACCGATATGTTGGGAAAAGATAGGGAGACAAGCCTCATGTGCTTTGTCCAAACTCTCAGGAACACAACAATAACTGCATTCCTATCTTCTTTCTATGCTGCTTGGAGCTTTCTAGGGAGGTTGGAGATTCCTCCATGGAAGGATAAGGGTTGTAATTAAGTTGGATGGATCCTGATCTGCTTGTTGAGAGTTTTTGCTATCAACCATGACGTCCCGAGTTCAAATCTTGAGTATGTGATGCGTGTGAGAGTTTGCTTTAATTGGCCTATCTAATGATTGTGTATAATATGTAAATTTAAGTTTCGTTTGAGATGGCTTTCTTACTGCTTAGTAAAAATATTTTTTAGTACAAAAATCTCTTGAAAGTAGGAAGAAAATAGTGGTAAATTTTTTTCCTAAATGAAGTCTGTAATTTGATTATGAGTATTTGATGAAGTAGTGTATTGTGCTTATGAATATTATATCATGTTATGTATATTTGGGGAGTATGTGTTTCCTGTATTTTGACATGAAAGCATAGAGTGGGCCGACCTGTCTTTATATGTTTTTCATATAGATATAAATTTAAGTAGTATGTTGAATGAGTATTTTAGTTATAGGTGTTGTTACTTTGGTGTGGTTGTTTATGAAAGAAAATTATCATATTTTAGCATAGAAATGTAAATTGTTTTATGATATGCTCATGCAATTTTGAAGATGATGGAGAGTGGAGATAGTATTTCAGAAAATTAATTATTTGGAGCTATATCTACATACACAACTTGATCTTTTGAGCATTCAATTGAATAATCAGATTGCATTCATCATCAATCAATTAATAATCTATTCAATTATGGGCTCTTTTTTATGGAAATAGGATTTTGGAAAAGACTAAAGTTGGAAATAAATTTATTTATAGCAAATATTTAAATTTAAACCTAATAAAATCAAAAACAAAATATCTAACCTTGTAAATTAAATTTAAATATAATTAAAATAATATATAAATTGAAATTATCCAAAAAATGCTTGAAAATTGGCTAAATTGAGATCTTTAATAGCATTGCTTGACTACTTGTGATTGACTCATGGATGATTGGGATTTTGCAAAATAAATTAGCCAAATTAGTGGCCTATCCTTAACCAAGTCTCTTGGTTGCAAAACATTATTGATCCATAAGAGAGTTAATGTTTATGCATTTCTCCAAGATATAAGGATTATTTCTCTTAATGTATTTAGCATATTATATTTCTTATTATACAATTCAATTTACTTTGTTACCTCAACATATAAATCATGTATATGTTATGTAAATGATGCAACATAATCACAATATGCATGTAATAAGAAGATAAGACTTGCATACTTACATTCTAATGGTCAACGGTTGAATATTATTTATGTATTTAACCAAGATATATATACGGAGCATTTTTTCACAATAAATCCTTGATCATTCAAGTACCACTTAAAGGGAGAATTATTGTTATATCTGAATAGCAACCTATGTGAAGATTTTTTTATTCCTAAGTGTTAATTCATAAAAAATGACACTTTTAGGCAAGTAGAATAGGAATGATGGGATTTGTGGAAGTAATTGTTACAGTATAAATTCCTCTTGTAGAAAATGAATAAACAATTCTCAATATTTTAATATTTATTGATAAACTAATATATTTGTAACGTCTAATAAACATATTATAATAAAAAATATAAAATGAAACTAAAATTTATTTTCTGACTAATTTTGAAAGGATAAATTAAAAGATGAAATTTATATATAATGGTACCCAATATGCAAATCAATTCATGAAAAGTTTATTGGTCCAAATGTCAAGTTGTGCTTGGTGGCGATTTTATTGATTATGCCAATATCCATACGCATATATCAAAAATCATATTTCTTTGGTGTCAATGGTGTGAAGACAATGTTGCAACCCGAGAACCCGACCATATATTTTGATTATTACGCACGAATATTATTAGATGATAATTTACTTATTCCTGCTTTATATATTGTATATTTTCTTATGTGTCACTAACCATTTCAGAAACAATATAAACCAAGCAAAATTGAAGAATCAAGACTTAGAATAGTGCAGCTTCAGGGTCTAAGTGAGTTTGTACTTTTTTTATTTTTGTGAGTTAATTTATGCATTAGTTGTATGTTGGCTAAGCAATCGGGCACACAATCAGTGAGGGAGAGGATTTCAACATTTGATTTTTTTCAATAAATCGTACTATAAGATCTACATTATATTATATGATTTATTCAAATAAAAATTAATTTAAATATTAAATTAAATTAAATTAATTAAATTGAGTACATCACAATATAAGAAATGAATTAATCATACTGTAGAGTCCAATAATCATACTGTACATTCAAAGTAATTACTTAGAAAATTAAGGATCTTCAAGATCCCACTTTATAAACTCAACTTCAAATACTTTTGAAGGTAAGAGATTAGGTAGACAAAGATATTTTCTTCTTGGAGAGAGAGTTTTGAAGAGTGTTTACATCATAAGGGAGAGAGAGAGAGGAGGTAAGCTTGAGGGAGAGTTTATCTTGAGGGAGTCAAGAGGTATGAGAGGATTCACATGATTGCTCTAGTTAGCTAGCTTAGGTTCTCGAGTTGTGTTTGTTGGAGCTCTTCGAGAAGAGCACTAGGAAGAAAAGTTTTTGGTCGAAAGACTTGCTAGCTGAGGAGGCTAGGGATCGGCATCTCCATTGTGTATGGAGGCAGAAGGAGGGATGCTATCTCCTCCGTAGAAAGGAGCTAAAAAAAGGAACTGCATCTCCATCGAGCTGGGAGAGGGAATGAGGGACAATATATTTGTCTTAGTGAGGAGTTAAACAGCGGAGTGGCATCTCGACCATATCAAAGAGTTAAAAGACGGAATATCATCTTCACTATAGCGAAGAGATAAAGGAGGGACCTGCATCTTTGCTTGAGCGAGGAGCTAAAAAAGGGACGACATCTTCGTTGGGATGGGAGGTGGAAGGAGGGAGATTCTTCAAAGTCTATAAAGGTCATTCTCCATCAAGTAATGGAGAAGGGCTTCTGTGCCTAGTTGTGATCTAAAAAAAGTGACTTTAGTGCAATACATAAAAAAGGAGGATATTTGGGTAGTGGACATGGGTCACTTTCGAACAAACCACTATGAATTTAGATTGTGTACTCTTTACTTTTCTTACAGTTTATTTTATTGAACTCTGGTTTACTTTTGGTTATCTTTGTGAGAAAATTTTGGGTGATAAATCTTTAGTTGAAGTTTTAATTTGATATAATATATATATAATATATATATATATATATAATATATATATTTATAACTTTATAATATATATTTTATATATATATTTATATATATATATAATTTAATATATTATATATATATATGTTTTTTTTTTCTAAAAAGGTAAAAGGAAAATCTTATTTGCTTCTGATTTTTTGTTTGAATATTTAATTCTCTTAAATATTTCCACATACTTTATTTTAATCTGAAGTAAAAGATTTTAAGAACTTTCAGACAACACATGAACTCAAAACTTTCTCAAACAATTTCTTTCTACACTAGTTAATCTACCTAACATTTGAGGTCAACATGCTATGTAGGGTTCATCTGTAATGTGATAAATTTGTTCAATATAAACTTAATACAAAATATATGGCATACCATATTCTAACAGCTATAACAAAGTCCAAAAGGAAACCAAGTGATTAATTAAACAGTATTTATATTATTAATTAAGGGAGGAAAAAAGTAACATCTTTAAAATGTTATTATAAATTTTTTATTATAAAAATATATATAAGATATTGTATATATAATTATAATCCATGTTATGCCAATGATATATACTATAAATGAGATTGGTACATGAAAATATAAAGGTAATGCCTTAGAGAAGTCTTCTTCTTATTAAGGAGAAGAGGGTTGATATGCTTTGGGTCTAAGGACTTGAGAGACCTTGTAGTTAGAGTGCTAAAGAGAATAAGAATTGAAGAAGTTCAATGATGTGCTTCTTTCTTTCTTTCGTATATTATCCTAGATTTTCTCTATTAATGAAACTAAGGGCTTATTTTTTTTCATATTGGATATTAATTACACCATAATTAATTTATATCGCTTCCTTGGCGCGTTGGCTCACAAATTATATAAACTCACTTTTGCCAAAAAACAAGCAACGAAAGTATCTCAACCTCTTATTTTATGGGGGAAGAGCATCCTCACATTTGTTGTAAGAAAGGGCATCACCTTCAAGATGCACTTAATTAACAACAATAGGAAAAGATATATTCTTCTATTAAGATGATCAAAACAATAACAACAACTCTACTATAATTAGTAAAAGAATGTATATGTAAAAATTTAATCTACAAAAAAGGCAAAGTGATTGATGGGGAGAATTTTTACCAAATAAATTTAGCCTCAAAGATTAGATGATGTTAATGAATACATTTTGTTTTTTCCTCTTGAAATGATTTTCCCAAAAAAAAAAAAAAATCCTCCAATCTATTTGCATCTTCTTTTATTCTTATGTGAAATTTATATAGATAACCCTTTAGAATAAGCCTAAAAAATCATGCAAACCAAATTATCACTAAAAGTTTGGCTTTTAATGGCATCGAGAAAGCCTAAAATGTCAAACAATTAGCTAGATTAAATAGACCAATAGGTAATAGAGGAAATGCTTAATATTTTCAAATTTTATAATAAATATTCTAATTGAATGTTCTTCATATAATATATGATATCATATGTAACTAACTCAACGAATTCATGGAATCGGATTAAGCCTAAATTCATTAATTATATATATTTATTTCATTAATCATATTATTGTTTAATTACATAATTTTTTAAAATATATCAAAAATGATAAAATAAAATAAAAAAATTTTGTGCAGAATAATAAATCAGGTGTAAGCTACCATGAGAATTTCAAGTTCAAATAAAAACTCTAAACCTTAGGAAACCATCTTACATCCTTTACCTTCTTCATTTCATCCATTTGAGGTTATCTCTAAGCATTAGGAGAACCAAAGTTAGTTTAGTGAATATCATAGTCATCTCCATAATTGTTATGAAATTAATATATATATATATATATATATTAGTTTCTTTAGCTCATCGGGCTAGAAAATACCATACATACAGGTTGCAAATCAAAATATCACATTAATCAAGCATGATTAATATATGTAAAATTGGTTTAAAAAGAGAAACATTTGCTCAAAATAAGTCAAAGTTCAAGGGTATTATGATGGATCATTACACAATATTGCATAGGTGGGTATTACAGTACACAAGTTAATTAGCAGCTGAGAGAATCAAAATGTTGTTCGATGAATGAAAATCAAAGAAAGAAATAAAAGATTGGTTGAACATGATATAATACCAAAATTGATGGAGAGGGGCACAAAATTAACTTCACATATATGAATTGGAATAATTTGCATACACAACTTGGATATCAAGAGTTCTCAATTGGCCTAACAAATAATTAGATTTTATTCATCATCAATTAATAAATAATTCAATTAAAAATCATTGATATCTATTCATAAAAATCGGTTAAAGGCTAAATACTTGAAATTAAATCTAACTCTAACAAACATTCAACTTTCATTTCTAATTTTATCCTAAAGTAAATTAATAACCTCATAAAATAAATCAAATTAAAAAAATATGAATATGAATAAAAAATAGCCTCATTTAGATAATGTTACAGTCGGATTTGACTTCTTCTAATTGATCTTTGATTAATTAAGTCTTAATGAGATGATATAACCTTATTAGTCTCATGTACTACAACAAAAGAACTTGTGATTATAAAATAATCTTGTTCCTAAAACTTTTTAATATTCACTAATTTATTTTTTAATAATCTAAATAAGAATAAAATATGAAATCAAATAAAGGCTAAAGCTTCTTATTTATATTATATAGTTTTTATAGTTTATGAATTATATCCATGCTTATTATGTATAGATGAGCAAATTAATTCTTCTAAAAATGATGTCCTCATGATTATAAAATCATAAATTAGAGCTTGTTTTCCTCCACCTATTTTAAAATTTCACCTCTATAGTGAGAGCCAAAACACTTATCACATGGCTAGAAAACTTTGCTCATCAATCTATATCTCCTCTTACTAAAGTTGATCATGACATGAGATTAGAAGGAAGTGCTTGTGGTATTATAGAAGATGCCCTTTATATATATCCCCCATCATATGCAAAAAATAACCATAAGTTGGTTGGACAAAGATTTATATAAAGTTGATTGTGACATATCAAGAAAATGATATAATATTCAAAGCAAATGATTGATCATTTAAATTGGATTCAATGCAACAATGAAAAAGAAATAATCATGGTAAAGTTAGGGAGATGTGTTGGAAATAATATTCAAGAATGGAAAAAAGGAAAGACATGTGAGCCTAATAAAATCTAAAGCAATATTATTAAGATATCAACTAGGTCATTTTCACCTATCTTGTTTTTTTATGTTCCATAGAAATTATTCGTATTTGGTATAGAGCTTATTACACTCAATCATATGTTGTTAGAGAGATTTTGTGGCAAATTTGACAATGCATGTGAAAATGATTTATAAATGGCTATTTAGTTGGTGGTATAGTGAATTATTATATTTTAAATGTAGGGAATTTTTAATTTTAGATATTTTATATTGATGAATTATATATCTCACATTTGGTTCAATATTGATATATGTGAAATTTACCTAATCAGATAAATTTAGAAATATGCTCCGCTTTCATTGTGCCAGAAATGGATCTCTCTCACACGAGTTATCTGGGTACCCAGCGGTACTGAGTGCAGGTACCGAGTTGGGTACACAACAATGAGATGACGTGACACATTTTTATTGATCTCCGGACGCCCTCCAGACTCCGCACAGAATAATAAATCATCTCACACATTAAAATGCTCACCTACAGAGATATCTGGTTCTTCAAAAGTAGCATCCATAATTTATTTTACATCACACCAAAAACCATAAATATTTGAAATATATTATATTTACTTTAAGGTATATCTTAATTATAAATATTTATAACTAATCCACCCTAAAATAATCTTAAGTTCATTACTAATTAGAGCCTATCATTCTTTTTCTTTTTTCAGTGTATGAATCAATCAAACAAAAAAAGCTTTGTTCTTTTGCTCTTTGGAGAGACACTCATCCAATATTCGTCGAAATCTGTCACCTCACAACTTCAGTTGGGCTTATATATTCCTTTATTTATCTACATAAGATATTTTTTTACATATTTTTTATTTATATAATATTATTGCACCTTTCAAATGTCTAATCAACTAGAATGAATCAATATGTCAGGCCAACCCTTTGTGAAAAAATTATAAATTATAAGATTTAAATTCATAATAAATCTTAAATTTAATCTCACAATAAAAAATTTATTATTATAAAAATACCAATTTATATGCCATACCTCATAAGCTCATCAATTAGAGAAATTATTCCATGCGGAGTTCGGATAAGAAATTTCCGGCCGGACTGTGAGTGTACACGCTATGTACAAATAATATACATAGTTTGATAATTCAAACTATATATTAAAGTTACACTCAATGTACACAGTGCATACATTCATAATCCGGACAGAAACTTTCATCCGAACTCCGCACAGAATAATTTTTCCATGAAGTAGGGTTAAAAAAATAAATTTGACTACTAATATATCAGACCAAATGAAGCAATAGCCATAGGAGAGCACTTCAAAGAAAATATAAAGGAAAAGCCAAAATCACAACAACAGAAATTTCATTACAAATGTATGCTCACAACAAAAATCATTAACTTAGTAATGTCAATGTGAGATTGTACAAAAGAAAATACATGACATTTTGCTCACATAAAGTTAAAAACTATTATCCAGTGAAGAAAACGTGCAGTTGTAAGATTAATCCAGAGAAATAACTTCATATGGTGTGAAGCCAGCAGTTTGTTCACCTCTTCCATCAGAATTGTTACACAGCTTCATCCTTTTCCTTCTTTCACTTCTCTTATTGATCAGTGGATCAGGATCTTCCTCTGATTCCTCATCAGTATAGACACCAAAAAGTTGTATAACCAAAGTGATTTCTCTTCTGCGTTTATGATTTGTGTTCTCTTCTCTATCAGGAAGATTACAGATCTTCTTGCAAGAGGTTCTTCGCTGTCTTGGTATTTCCGGCCCGGCGGCAAGAGACCGGTCTTTTAAATCCATGACAAGTAACTGATTGCTATTATTGGAGCAATCAGGTTGGGCAGATTTCTTGCCGGAGCTTCTGGGTTTATTAGTAATGGAGGATAAGTATTCTGACATAATCCTGGGTCTTTTTATGACCCTTTTATCCTTTATTTCCTCTGCTGGAAGCAACCTTTGTCTGTACTGTCTATCAAACCGTGGTAAGTCAGTCTGGTTGTCCCTTTCATTCGCTTGAACACCTAGACATGAAAGTAACAAAACCTTGAGATGGAAGTTTATTGAAAAGGTTACACAGGAGAGGAATGTACAGGAAAGTAATACTAATGATTCTACCATTTATTACTTCTTAAAATTATATTTAGACTCGTAATTGATAAAGTCAGTTCTATCATGATTTATGATCATCATCTTCAATATGTGATTATTGATTAACACTGAGGCCTTAGATGGTTTGGTCACATTAAACGGAGGCCTTCCGACGACCCGGTTAGAAAAGGTGAGGTATTAAATTTGACTTATGTTAAGAAAGGTAGAGGTAGACCTAAAAAGACCTTGTTAGAAAATATTAGAAATGATCTTTCTTAATTAGATTTAAATGAAAATTTGACTTTTAACCGGACACAATGACAAAAAAGGATTCTGTTGACCCTCATGTTATACCTAAAGGAACCAAAGGAAGAAGAAAGCAAAATAGAAATCCCGCATACATACCAAAAAAAAAAAACATCGGATCCTTGAATCCTGCCGAGATTGTGCCGATTCGACGTCGTCTGCAATCGCTTCCCAGGTATCCCGCAACTGGCCTCGATCGCTGCTCTTCGACGTCGTTAAATACCGAACCAACATGAGGGTCTCGGTCCTGCTCTTCCCACGGGAGAATCCCTATCTAGCCGCAAGCTTTCAACGCTCATTTCCTTCAATCCCACTTCCTCTCTCACAACCGGCGCACCATCCTATCTCTCCCATTCGCACCCACTGCTGCAAGCTGCGACCGAACTCCTCTGCTTCCCGACCTTCCTTCCTTCTCTCTAGTCTAGCCGCAAGAAGCACCAGGCCATCAAAACCTCCAGGCCGAACAAAACACTTGCCCGGCCCCCACCTTCATTTGATCCATACAAAGACAGAGAGAGAGAGAGGGAGAGGGAGAGGGGGAGAGAGAGAGAGAGAGGGGAGAGAGAGAGAGAGCCTTCTCCATTCCTAGTCAAAGCCTTCCTCCCGCCAATCTTTCTCAAGTTCCGATCTCCTCTAGTTAGAGGCCGATCTTCCCCATCCCGTAGACCTTGCAACCGGAATCCCTAGCCGCTCTCTAGCCTCTCCGCCTCCTCTATCGATGATCGACTTTGCTCCTTGGACGCCCGTCCTTGTTGGATCAGGGGTCACGACATCTTGATCGGGAACAACAATAGGAGCTCGCACTGTGAAGGTAACTTTATCCCTCACGCACGCTTCTTCGGCCAAATCCAATAACCTGCCGAACTAGAGGAGTTTAGTAAATCCGAGATTTATTATGAGAGGAAATAGAGGATGTATGCTAAATCCTCTCAAAATATTGCTCTGATCCTTCCTTAGTCTTAATTAAGCATGTTTGATTAACTATGATTATTTATAATTAAGCATTATTAATTACCAATAATTATAATTAATTAGTGATTTTGATTAAGCTTGATTAATTATATTTAATTACTTTTAATCATAATTAAATAATTATCTATGATTATTCATAATTAATTATTGTTAATTAATTATAAATAATTATAATCAATTACTAATTATGGTTAATTTAATTAATTATATAAATTAATTTTTAATCTTAATTAATAATTACTTATGATTATTCATACTTAATTATTAATTAATTATAAATAATTATATTTAATTACTAATTATGATTAATTTCAATTAATTATAACTAATTAGTTTAATTATAATTAATTATTATTAAGTATAATTAGATATAGTTAATTTTTATTAATTATAATTAAATAAAAGAGAGCCTCTTTCTGGCCTCGATCTACGCACGATCGCCAAGGTATAACTCCTCTATCCTTAAAACTTCGGGAATCCGTTTTCGATGTTTGCAACGCGACAAAACAACCACCTATACACGCTTTTCTTAGCGTGGTGGGAGGAAGTGCGTCGCGAGGCTTGCAACGAAGCGGGTAATCACCTAAAATCATTTCTTCAGAGTTCGTAGCGCACTGGAAAACCGTCTATACACGCTTTTCTTAGCGTGGTAGGATGGGAACCCGATGCGATGCGTACGATAAAGCGGGGATATCCATAAGTACTCGCTTGCGAAAAAAAAAACAGCTTTTCTCTTGCAACAGGTACTAAAGATCCATACACGCTTTTCTTAGCGTAGTGGGGGATCAAAAAATACACGGCCGCGGTGTCCTCGTCCGAGGACACCTACCATACACGCTTTTCTTAGCGTGGTGGGAAAGGTCTAGTTTCTAGTAGTCTGCCCCTAAATGGGGTAGACGCTGGGAGGATGCCGAAATTTCGGGTGAACACAATGCTACACTTGGACTTGATTAAACTCAAAGCACAATCGAACTTAGACTCAAACTTGTGAACCTTTGAACTTGATAGAACAATGGATTTGTGAACTTGAACCAAATGGACCTAAATGAACTTAAAACTCAAGTGAATTTGAATAATACAAGAGAATTTGATTGAACTCAAAAAGAACAAATGCAAAGAACTTTGACTTGAGATTGTAGTTTGGGACAACTACAAGAGAACTTGAATTTGCACTTTGAACTCAAACAAAAATGAGAACTTGAGTTGATCATTTGAATTCAAGTAAGTACTTGATCATGTGCTTTGAACTCAAACTGTGCAACATTAGGTGAAACTTGGACAAAATTTTGGATACAAAGAACTTTGACATTGAACTTGAACCATACAACATTAAGTGGAGCTTGAACTTGCATATATTGCAGAGAACCAAACTTGAATTGAAATGATCTGCAACCATAATATAACACAAATGATGACTATTAATTTTGGATCATCTAAGTGAGCAAGCAAGAGATTGTTTTAAACAAAGTTCCAAGCATAATTACTTGGAAGGATCAATCAATAACAAATGAATAAGTTATGATTCATGCATAATTGATTACAAGCTTCATATAGAGGTCTTTGTGGACAACAATAATGAACTTGCAAGCAATCATTAACATGGAGCAAATGGAGAATACAATGACATGCTCATAATGAAATAGGAGGTGCAATGATGTGTCTACAATCATAGCAAGGTTTCAATGAAATATCAAATGAGCATCATAGCAACATCAGTATGTGATAATCACATAGAAATTGATTCTCTTCAAAATCAACAAAGGACCCATGATATATGATATGACTCATGCACAAACAGTAACTAATAAACATTATAGAAGATGTAACGACGCCCCGACAATCAAGATCAAATCCCTTGTGGAAGAATACACCAATCCCTTGCAAACAACAAATGCAATGACTTATTAGTCTGTGTGTATTCGAGAGGTTCAAAATGAAATGCAGTTTGCATACAATCAAAGTTGCTTGATTGCAAACAAGCGTATTAATATTGCCTACAAATGACAATACTTCATATAAATATATGCGATACAGTTCGTTGATGAATGAACTTCTCTCCTACAAATGAAGATATATAATGAACACGAGCATGACACTTGTACAAGTACATAGGTTCATATGTATGAGGAAGGATGTCATTTGCAAACATGAAAAGACTGAAAGAGATATGATTTGGCATAGGAGACTTTTATAAGAATGATATGGTATATCCATGGTTTAAAATTGCGCAATATGAGGCCCGCCTTTGCGCAATTCCAGTAAAAAACGCCTCGATGCTTACGCCTCAAGTTTTTTTTATGAGGCTTGCGCCTCAACTTGGTTGAGGCCTGCCTCGCCTCACTGGTGAGGCTTTACCTCACGCTATATATATTAAAACTACAAAATTTGAAGTAAATGTCCGACATTGGACTCCATAGGAAAGGAGAAGGGAAGAGAGAAGTTCACCATATGATGATTCAAATGAGAACCCCTTAGTGATGCAGTGCTGATGACTTATGAGTTCTTATGTGATATGTTATTGTATTTATTTTTGGAATTGGAATTATATGTTAATGTTAATGAAAAGAATACTGGGATTTGGAAATAGAATTTTGAGTTGAACTACTTTCATGTTGTCTTATTATTGAGATATTTTGATTTCACTTCATATCTTATGTTTTTTTTATTTTATATTATTCACTGATTAATATATAAAAAATTTATCATTTTATGTTTACGCAATTTTTTGATTTTGAGGCTTACGCCTCAAAACGCCTTGAGGCTTACGCCTTGCCTCACGAATGAAAAACGCCTCAATACTCGAATACGTAATTTTAAACATTGGGTATATCTCATTCATAAGAAGCGGAAGGAACCGTAAGAGATGTAATGAGTTACCTACAAACTATGGTATAAAACTAGCCCATCCAAGTTCCTAGAATACTGGGGCCCAGTTTCATTCCCCATCGTTCAATTAGAATAGTACTAAGTGGATCTAAAGAAATTTCCCCTTACTGATATGCTGGATGATTTTCCTCAACAAAGAATTCACAGAAGGATTCAGAATGCAAAGAATTGGAAACATAGGCAGGAGATTAGTTAGTGCACTACGATCCACCTATATAAAATCACAAGTAGTGCACGACAGTCTACCTGTACAAAACAGCAAACAACTCAATTCACAAGCTGCTATGCCACGCCACCGAACCCGCAACATCCATGCAAACTGGCAGAAGGCGTTTACAAATATTTGAAAAATACCCTTGCACGTGCACTTTAGCTTGTATACATATAGGTATACTAAAAGGGGGTATAAAATCAAACACCCGCATGGGCCCCGGCGAGCGTGTTATTAATACACACGTGACGTCTAAGAATGTTGTGCGTGTCGACAAGTGAATTCAAGTTCGAATCCGATCCTTCTATGCGGATCAATAGGAGACGACAGGATTTGAACCATCAAATAAATATATGGTTGTGGCGACTGATATATTTATTTTAATACATTCATATTAGGCATTCAAAGTCTAAAATCAATAGAATTCACTAACAAATGCATAAAGCTTGTGAAACCCGATCCTCTATCGACATCCAGACATAGTCAACAAGATTCAAACTACAAATAAAAATGCCCCCAAACACCCCGATGATGGCCGTGTTGAACGAAGATCTCAACCGAAGGGGTGATTCAAATATTTTTTAAAATGTCATCCAAACTCCACTCAAATATCCAAAACCCTACAGATCATCCATAATCCAAAAATCCCAAATTCCCAAAATCCAAAAATATTTAAAAATTGAAATTCAATCATCAAGTGCTTAAAGCAAAATCCATCCACCCTCCGCAACAGTTTGCCGAAGTGGACAAATAAAAAACTACTACTCACAAAGAGCCAAATGCCTAGTCGAAAATATTATTAGGATCCATTCTCAAACAATCTCCAGCCAATAAGGACGTTGTACGTGTCCTCTGACCGGCAATTTTGCCGCCAAATGGCACCGCAGGATAAACGGTCATGACCCGAGGCCCTCTGAACAGAGTGATTTTGCCGCCAAATGGCACCAAGAAATATCGGTTATGGCCAGAGCCAATACGCTCCTTAGTGGCATTAAATCCTTGAGATATGAATCAATAGTATATAATCGATAGGGCACAAAGCCCTTTGTTAGCTAAGGTGGATTCTAATTTGTCCCCTTAGGCAAATATTCACCCCAGGTCTACAAGGTCCCCTTGGACGAAGCAACCCATGGCTGCCGACAAGGATCCTTCTGTCAGGTTGGGTCGACTACCTCCTCTGACTAAGTAGACCAGGGACCACAATAGCCCAGGACGACGGAACCATGGGATCTTAATCGGGTCCATAATCCATTCCTCCACCATCCGCTTTAAGTGTAAGATGGTGCAATTTCTAATTTTAAATATCAAATCTTCTAACCTTCAAATCTCCAAACTCTCCAATTTTCCAACATCAAATGCCCATTGCTGCTACTATATGCCAGATACTACGTATCTCTACGTATCTGATTGACGACTAGCCTTAATCGAAAGTTCTCTCTCGTTAAAGGGATGTGTAATTAACTATAGGGTCTTGCGCCTATAGGAAACCAGAACTCAGATTATAAAGTCCTCGCAAAATGAGGGCGAAATCTCTGGGTAGTGTCTTATCTACAAACTCATCTGCTTTCCAAAATTTACCCCGGAACCTAATCCGTTAAAACTCACTCGCCGAAAAGACAAAGTAAACAGTCAGCGGGCACGGAGGCCGGAGCCGAATTTTCGGAGCCCACGGATTCATGTAGCCGACCCCACGTAGTGGGACAAAGGCTTGTTATTGTTGTTGTTGTATCTTCAATATGTGATTGATTAGATATTTTTCATGATTTATAAGAATTTTATGCCCATGAATATGTTTTGAATATATTTCATATATATAGTAAGGGCATTATTTTCTTAATAGTTTTAATGTATTTTAGATGTCTATCGAGTCATGAGTTTATTCATTTGGGACGGCTTTGTTACCTCTTTTTAAAGCAAATTTATAGAAGAAAATTTTTAATTTTTAACTAAAAATTTAGTTTAAGAAGCACTAAAAAAGTTGTCCCAAACGAAGCTTAAATAAGAGGTTCAAATATTGTTTTAGGAATTATTTGATTAATTGACGAATGAGTATATTTTTCTTTACAAAAACCTAGCGCCGGCTCATCTTTCTCCTGTATTTTACCTGCCTTTTCTCAATTTTCTTCTCTCCCCTCAAGTCCCATCTTTTTAGCACATGTTCATCTTTTCTTTAGACTTTCTCTACGTTAGTTACAAATAATTTAGTAGAGCCTCACTTCAATCATATCCACATCAACTATGTTCCCTGCTCGCAAACCCAAACACCACACCTACTTCCACTTTGTAGCAACCCTCCTCGCTCTGCCCTTCAACATCACTCTATGTCATTCAGTCCTATAATGTGACTTTCACTTGCATCTTACCACTGCTCATTTATGATCTAGCCAAACAAAATTACAGCATCTCTTGCCTCTTACATCCTTCACCTCCCATATTTTCATGTGTATGACAATCCAACACATCTCCACTCACATCCACACGATAAACAGCTCAGGCTCAACGCTCGTACAACCCGCATGCTCAATCCTACATTTTATGCTTCATGCTCGATAGGCTCTAGCCACGTGTAGTTGCCCACTTGCCCTACTAAGAACAATGTCTGCGAACTATCACAACAAGCAATGTTACTCCCTCACACAACCTCGTGTATCTCTAGTTGCGCCCGACACTAACTTGACTGTGTATATTACATCTGTGCTTTTGCAAGTGATAACAAGCTCCATTGCTGAACCACATGCATCTTTGTTCGCACCCCACACATATTTTCCCATTTGGTGGATACACTAGCCAAACCTCTCATGTGCACTTGTCTATGCCACCCTTATCATGCATAGTTGTATTCCGTTCACACATATTGGCACCAATAAATCCACACTGTTACTCATAGCATGCCCTTCAGGTTCTCGTTGATATCAATTGCCCTTATAAAAATCAAGATTAAATTCCTTAAAAAAGAGATTGATCATATCAAGGATATACAAGACCATAAGCTCCTTTCTAGTAAAAATCTATAAGAAGATTCTTCAATACAATCTAAATTAACAAATGAATATCCACTTGAATTTAAACCTCAATTTAAGCTTTAAACCAAATGTGCTTGTGCCAACACTTGAATCATTTGAGCCTAAAATTGAGTCCAACCTTACTAACAATCACCTCATACTTACTAAATTTGTTAGTTTACCTATCAATTCTAGTAATCTCAACTCGTAAGGAATTATTTGATGAGATTTCTCATCTGCATGTTAATAAGCACATTATTTTGTATTTGGCTCTATGTTATCAATTCTATCAAATAATAATGACCATTTGAATAATATTGACTTTAAATTGTTTATGTATAGTATTGGGTTTTATGTTATCAATTCTATCCAAAAATAAGAACCATTTGAATAATATTGACTTTAAATTGCATATTTATAGACTTTATATCGATGGCTTCCTTTATGAAAGCATAGGAACAAAGATCCTTTTAACACCAATTAGATTATTTGTATAATATTGCTCACTTTGATCTAACATATTTTAATGAAACAGCTTGCATTCCTAATATACTTATTTTTATCTGAAGAGTAAGTTATGGTTATTGGGAAGTTCTTTGGACTTAGGTGTATGCAAAAAGTTCTCAACTATTACTAAAGTGATCCATCATGCTTTTCCTAGGTATCTTTTGGGTGTTACTTTATTATCACTGCATGTTTTTATTTTGATCATACTGCATTATTGATAGTTTATTTGCATGATATGATTTATTTGTTGAATTGACAAATTAAATGCCATGCACATGTTCATTCTAATAAAAAATCTATAGCTATGGCACATGTTCATTCTAATATTTGGGATAACATTAATGAAAATAAAGATCTAATTTATCTTCATCAAACAAAATATGCTTTTTACATGCAATAGATTACATATCACAACCTCAACGCTCTCTTATGTTTTTCAAAAGTTAGTAACTATTGTGTTTGTAGTTGCAATGCTTTCAAAATGAATTTGAATCATGTTTTTATGTTGAGATATGTTACCTTCTAAAGGACTTTTAAGTTTAAGTTTCTAATATGTGACTTTGTATAAAGAGTCCTGCATTCAACCAATAGCATCAGTTCTGAGTATTACACCAACTATAGCTTCAATTCCACATTCACAACCATCAGATGACTCTTGGGTGACCCATGCAAGTTAAAATACATCATGCCCGTCCTTTAGAAGCACACTCAGTATAATTCTCCATGGAGAGTTCTTCGTATCTTGAGGGAGTTAATGACATTCATCATATTAAAATTTGTAATCAACTTCTATAGTTCATGATTGATTACATTTTTCTTACTAGTAGCATCCATTCCAACTCTTAAAAGTATTAATAAATTTTAGTTATGCATTGAGTCATATGTGAATGAGTTAGACATCAGCATATTGTATTGGATACAAAAATTGTACGATCCAGATGCGAAGCATGGGCTACAGATATGATGAGACAACCAACAACTATGATAGCCCACCAAAAAAAAGGAACAAACACATTTCACAACTCCAAATGACAACAATATAATTTTGGCAACATAAAATGACAAATGGATCCACATTTGTAATAAAACACTAGTCTAGTGTTTATTTTACTTATTTTAGATAGACCGGGTCTTTAGTGACATGTTAGTATACCAAAGTATTATAGATATCTCTTTTGTTGTAAAGATTTATTATGAAATGAATAATTTCTAATTTTTCTCTCCCTCTCTAATTTTCGAAATGTGCTAAAATTTTTTGGATCACCAAGAAGCATAACAAATGGTGCCCTTGTTGCACTAACCTCATGCCATAGCAAGAGGTTGCTTCTCAGCTTTCCTTCTCTTATTCCCATGGTCCAGCACTCCAATTTCAGCCATTGTTTTGTCTTCCACCTGCTGGCCAGCAGCAGTCCACCATCTGGGGTCCCTCCTGCAAACGTCAAGTCATCTACCTTGAGGCCTGTTGTTCTTCTTCCACTCCAACAGCAACAGCAACAGCAACAGTGGTATGTATGTGCCTCCCCACCCCCCCAAAAAATTTTTTTTTATTAATGAATGCCAGCTAAGGGACTTAGCTCATTCTAGAGAGGATATAATGAAAATCAAAGAGTCATAGTCGAGGCAACCCAACCCATTCCAAAAAAGGTTGTGCAAATTATCAAGACCATCCATATCATCACTGGGTGAGCCGATCTTGAGGGTGCCTAGTAATGGAAGAAAACATCATACACTTCATCTCATATTTGTTAAGAAAACTTGAGTGTCGTCTTCCCTCTGTTTCTTCTGTTCGAATAATATAAATAGCGTACACTTCTTCTCAGGTGTAATTTCTCCTTGTAGTAATTCTCTCTTCTCTCCTCAACCCATAACAAAGAATTAAAAAAAGCTCATTGACCGTTGGGAAACATCTCAAATAGCACATTATTTGTCAATATAGTGGATATTTTTTTCGTTCGCTATGGAGTGGATGTTGGTTCAATACATAAAATCACTATAAATCCCTATTTATTTTCTTCTTTGCAATTTCCTCTCTCTACCTCCTTCTAGAGAAAACCTCAATACAATACTTTCTCTTTTTCTTCTATTTTTCAACCCTTGAAACATGACTCCATCTCAATCTCTCAAGGAATCAAATTTAATAGTTCACACCATAAGTCTATGTAAAGGGGTTCCAATCATGTGTTAGGAATTATTTGATTAATTGACGCTAGAATAAAATTTGGATTTCTGAAGTTAACTCCTCTTTCTCATATATCTCACATATTGAACTCGCTTATCAATTTTCACCATGTTGCTCGTTATCAGTAATTGTACAGTCATATTAGGTGTAACATTAAGTATGATCCACAAGAAAATAATAATGGAACTCACAATATTCACAACAAAAAGAATGATAAACTTATTATAACTAATTTTAAATAGAAAATTTCATGTACATATCATCCAAATCTTTCTTATTTATATATCTAACGCCCAAGCAAAAAATTAACTAGCAAACTCATTGAAAGTTTAATGAAAATAAAAATATGGGTTATAGTTCTGTTATGCACTTCCACATTTGGATGGTATAATTGTAAATAAAAATAGTAAGGTGTTTGTTTTGTAATAAACAGGATTTGTTACACTGAAAATTACCCCTACAAAAAAAGCCAAGTGTCTCACCTATAGACTTTCCTTTGTTTTTGAATGCAGAGACATCAACTACTTTTTCATATTGACCAGGGCATAACTTCTTGTGCCTGCAAGAGTAGGTAAATCATTCTTCATAGAAAATTTCATAATATAATTATCTAAAGATTATATTAGATATGATGCAACAAGCTGTGATGATTAATGCCTACCTAAGGGCTTTCTGTGAATATGAAAACAATCACACAACTCTTCCAACATAATTTGAATCAACCATTTTCCACTAAAATAAGGATATTTCTTCGAGATCTTACCTATGCCATCCACATAAAATATTGCCGCAGTCATCTCCGCCATTATTTTCAAGGCAGCCACTAGGTGAAGGTTCTCCATTCATTCCTCCCTTGTTAAAATCCCCACAAGATGTACACTACAAAGCAAGCCCAAAAATAGATGATAAAATAACGTTCATCACATTTTCTTTTATATAAAAGAATACTACAGTACATTGGGCTCATTCCTCTCATTTAAGAGGAAAAAATATAAATATATTTTACCATCCATAGGTGAGCATCATGAGTATTCTCTTCATTCTGAAAGCCGTGACGGGCGGTGATATGGTAACCATTAGAGGGTCTCTGAAGATATCACTAAGAAATAAACAAGCAATTCATCAATGGAATTAAATTATACTACTAGAAGTCTAGTGGACCTGATCATCATCCTTATGGTTGGAGTTGATTAAATTTGCTATGTTCCAGAACTTGGATCCATGTTCACTGCACAAACAGAACAAAATTATATCCAAAAGAAAAACCTAAGAATCATGAAGCTTTATTCAATAAAAAAGGACCTGATACCTGTGATTATTGTTTTTATGTATAATCCACAAGAATGCATGAATCATCTCATGCAATAAAATGTTCTTTAAATCAGTAGAAGAGCGAGATTTCAGTAAGGGCACTGACAACTGTATCTCACACAGACCTTCTTCTATACAATCACAGGAAGCTGGCATGCTGCAGTGCAAAGGTAAAGTCACCATGGTAATCCGATAAAAAATCTAGGTAGAAAAGCAGCACGAAAAGACAAGGAGATATGAATTGTCCACTTTCTATCACCAGCAGTTACTATATAGTTGAGTTGTATCTCTGATTAAATTTAAATGCGTAGGAATGATTTCAGCTGTTATAAGCCATCAGATGCATAGCATACCATGCAAGTGCGTTAACAAGAAGTTACTCAAAAATGCTGGAGAACTTTAGAAACAGATTTGGAGCACACCTTGGAAAGAAACCTCTAATTAAATATATTAATGAACAAATAAATAATAAGAAACAACAGGAACTCATGCAAGGCATTTTTCAGTAGTTCATTTTCAGGGATCACATTCTTTTACCCCAAATTCTTCAACTAGTTTTCCCCCAGGAATTACATGTGCCACTACAAACAAGAAAACAGTAAACTAACATGGAAGTAAAGTAGCTTTGAGCTGTATAGAATACAGAACTACAGTTTATTTGGCTTATATGCCAGATATCTATTGCTTGCAACAATTTCAACATCCTTTTTCCATCCTTTTGCAGAGACATCAACTACCTACAATTTCTACCTGATGACATTATGTTATATATATATATATATGGGTTCTCAACTCCTTTAAGTTTATTAAAAAATTAGACATCTTTTAGCAAACCTAAGATAAAATGATACTTCAAGTTGAATTTGTTTGTCCTAGAAAAGAAATACTACTTGTTTTCTTTTGATGCACATATATTACTCTAGCTATTGCAAGCTTAGCCAAATCATTTCCTTATCACCGTCGATGATTACAACAGGTTTTGCTGCTTTGTTTAAGACTGCCACTTTCTTCTATAACTATTATATCAAACTGATTGCAACACATTCAGAGTATGGATAAATCATGTCATCATATTTCTTTAGGTATTCGAATCAGCACCCAAATCAACATCAGAAAATCCCCGCAATGACAGGAAACTTTGGGCATATGTTATATCTCTCATTAGTTTAGGAAACTGTTATTTTGAGAGTTAAAAGCAGCTAGCCAAATAAATACTTACTGATTTCACTTTTAACATAGTAACTCTGCATAAACTCTTTCTCGATATAAATAACCTGAGATAGCTTCAATGTACTATTCACTCTATCACATGTAATTCTCACCATGAGAATTTTCTTTGCATCTCAAAAGTTCAAGTCAAATTCTTTTAAAAATTGTTCCTTAAATTTCTTGATATCACTCTTACCAACTCTGATGATATAGAAACAACAATGTGCATTGCATCTAATAATGAAAATTTGACACAAATTATTCAAATTTGTACCGCTGATAAGGATCCTTCTTTAATCCGTATAAGCCTTTATTCAATTTACATATAAGGTTTTCTTTCCCTGTTAAGCCTACATACTACATTGTGTAGATATCCTCTAAATTATCCTGAAGAAATGTTATCACAACATCTAATTGCTTAAAATATCAAATTTATGTAGGTAATATACTCAATAGTAGCCTAATAATAAGAGAAAATTTCACTAAAATTAACACCTTCATTTTTCCTAAAATCCTTTTATCAATAGCCTTGATTTTTGCCATTTATTTCCATTGTGCTCTTCCTTGATCTCAAAAATACATTCATTCTTCAATGACTTCTTATCCTTTCATTGTTTTACTTATATACAAATAAGAGAAAATTTCACTAAAATTAACACCTTCCTTTTTCCTAAAATCCTTTTATCAATAGCCTTGATTTTTGCCATTTATTTCCATTGTGCTCTTCCTTGATCTCGAAAATTCATTCATTCTTCAATGACTTTTTATCCTTTCATTGTTTTACTTATATACAAATATTATTAATTTAAAAATTCTACCTCTGCTTTCATTATCAACTCTCATTAGCGTACTTGACAAAATTTTCAACATTTATTGTTTCTTCAAAACAAACAAGTTCACCAACAGTAACTAGAAATATATAATATTAAAAAAATATCTATGAATAGGTTTAAACACTCTTTGATATCTACTCAACTGGACCATAGGTGCATTCAATTCTAACTTAACACTTTTATAAATCATCTGGCTTTTTTCTTACACATCTTTAAAAATCTCCTTAAGCTCAACCAGTTCACTTTTGGAGGCCTGAGTTGTGGCATTACATGCAATGCCTTCATATATATAACAATTTTAGTGAACATAAGAATCCATAACTTCTTGAATTTGACCATTCATGAATCTACAGCCTAAATTATCAACTCCTTATCCATAGAAATAATAGTTTTTAAGAGTAATTCACTTTACATTAATAATTTATCATAATGAGCACATAACTCTCTATGGGGTTTAAAAATATGAAGACAAACTTTCAAGAGATGGAGGAAGTGAAAAAGACATTCTTTTCCTATCTAAATATGCCACTTTGCTTCAAGTGTATTTCCATTATTTTTCTCTTGGAGACTATATTGTGTTGATTCCTTCTCCCCTAGGATTCTAAAACAATTGGTTTTCCACTATTATCCATTACCGAGGCATCTTCCTTTTTTCACCCTTTAAGGCTTCATTTAACTATGTTTCCCTCCCATCCTTCACCGTTGAATCTACATCTTTTTCTCATCATCTAGGGTTTCAGGGGACTTGAGTAAGAGGAGACAAATCACACATATGAGGCATTTTCATAAGGTTTTCAAACAAAATCATCTAAAGGGATACTTGTAAATTTGAAAATTTCTCGGTTTAGCTGATTTTAGTGCGACTTATTGTGTGTTGGATCAACATTATTGTCTTCATTTGCATAATACTAGTAGGTTCATGCATCCTTCATTACTATTGATTTGGTCTTATTGTTCAATTCTACTTCATTACTATGTTAGGATTCCTTCATGTTATATTACTGAATTAGAGCTCCTAGTGAACTCAATCTCCACTTTTAAGTTTATCTAGCTGTTTATGTTGTCAATATTTGTAAGAAGATAATTACTTTGGCCAAAGTTTACCATGGTGGTGGATATTTTACCTAGCTGCCTATAACATCAAATTACAATGAGTGAAATTGACTATTTCACTGTGAAACTTAATTATTTGTTAGTTATAACTTTAGAAGAAGTCTTCATTAAACATTGGGGGATGGTGCCTTGGATGAACCATAAATATAAGCTCCTTGGGTTAAGTGTAGCTAATAGAATTAGACCTCTTGAAAACGATCACAGGTACTGGAAATGACGTAAATTAAAATATGCACTTAGTACTAATAAACCAATGTATGGAAACATTCCTAAGCCTAAAATAGAACCTATAGTTCTTAGACTGATTGCTGAAGGGGTATAGAGGAATGCATATAAGAAAATTATGTGCAATGATGATGATGAAAATATGCATTGGTTTAACAACATGTTACTAGATAAAACTAGTATCTCTGAATAACCCTAATTAAGATATTGTTTCAAGTTTTGATTAGTGTAACAATAATAGGATTTTTCCCTGGGGTTGGGGTATTATGATGAAGCAAAAAAGCCTAGAACTAGAATTAAGAGGGGAGAAGGGGACCTTCATCATAAGCCGTAGTGAATAATAATTCTTCTAAAAAACTCTCAAAGTGGTATTTAGATCATGATAAAAATCTTTTACAACAATGCTAAGAATAGCAATTATGAGTGATGATAGAATATTGAACACCAATAAGAAGTTTACACTAAGACTTTTCATAGTGCACGGAATTGTTGAGTCCTATAAATGGAATGGAATGTATGATATATACCATACAATTACCTTATATTCTAGTCCGACCTCAATTTTTGAAGGCCTGTTTGAGTTTGCCTTGAAACACAGCTTGTAGACCCAAAATGAAGTTCACACTGACACTCTTGAGTGTGGTTCCAACGACAAATCACTAGATATGCCAAAAATCAGTATAATATGTCCAAACTAAAGCCAACCCTAGTTGATCCTAATTAACTCCAACAAGTCCAATATTGATCCTTGGTCCACTTTAAATCTACCTCCCTCACCTCAATTTGCAAACCCAGAGAAAGACCCACGTTAATTTTCTTGAATGTAGTCATGAGTCAATGGGACAATAAGCATATTGCAAGCACCTCCACAATATCAAAATGGCACAACCATGACTCACAACTACCCCATATGACACTCCTAGCCACGCTAAAAAAGCAAGGGCGATGAGACCCTATGTGGGACCCGAAGAAGTCTTGATGTGCCTTGAATTATCCAAAAAGTTTGTAACCCCGACGAGACCCATCAACTTATAAAAATATTGGACTAATTGCTCACGATTTTTTATATGGAAACTTATGACCCGACTCTCTAAGATCAAAATTCTCTAGACTTATGATCATTCTAAACTGAAAAGAGTGGAGGTATTAATCTCATATCTCTTAGGAATACTTTGGATCTCCCATCCACTTATATGGAATCCTAAAAGCATTTTGTGGCTAACAAAGGTAATAAATAGAGACCACTATGAAACCTAGACAAAACATTGTTATGATGTCTAATTTAAGGAGAAAGAAAAATTTGTTGGAGCATGTTGACCTAAGCAATTTAGTTGCAAGGAGGTACTATCAATTCAATACAATTTTCTTTTCTCTTCCCCCAATACTTTCTCAAACTCGAGAAATTATTCTGTGTGGAATCCGCTCACAAAGATGTGTTCGGTCGTCAATGGTCGCCAATAGTCGCCAATAAAAACATAACGCGTGGCGTGCTAATGTGGAAAGTTAAGGCCCGACCCGTTTGTCATTTCGAGACTAAATAATACAAGGCCCGCCCAGTAAATACAATGAAAAAGGCGGAAAATTTTAACATTTTCCAAATTCCACAATTCGGCCATTCGCTCTAGTTCTCCTGAGCTTCCTCCAAAAAACATCTTCTAAATTCCTCCAGCAATCTCTTCTGCTCATCATGGACGAGAGAAATGATTCACCTGCAAAGAGAAAGGTGCGTAAATTCTTACATTGACATAAAATGAACTACGGATATCTTTGGTATTCAATGCGTATTTGCTGAAAAAACCAAAAAATAAAATAAAATCATTCCGAGTAACTATAAAAGATTATATTTATCTCACCATTTTCGTTCTTTCTACGTATTTTCTTTGTATACAATGTGTATAATCTGCGTATTTCGATTATTTTACGCGTATATGTTGAAGACAAACCCTAACATTTTATAATAAATACTTTGTATCTTTAAATCATAAAACTAAACTTCCAATAAAGAAAAACGATTAGTGTAAAAAACCCTAGATTTCTGCTGATATTTTTCGTATATTTTGCGTAGATTGCATTTACACTGCGTATAGTATGCGTATAATACGCTTATAGTATGCGTACACGTTGCGTATAATATGCATATGCTTTGCGTATTTTATTGCATTTTATATGCATACGTAATGCGTATAACCTGCTTCTCTAAATTAATTTTAGTTTCTTATTTTACGCAGATTTACGTCCGTCCTATATCTTATAGATGCTATGTTTCGACATTTAGAACAATGTGTGATACTTTTTCCGAGATAATTCCTGTTGAAATTGAAGAAAAATTGAAGGATTTGAATATTTACCAATTTCTTTATTTTCCTGGATTTGAGCAAAACGCCCCACTAATCTACCAGCTGCTGACAATGTGGAATATTGAAAAGCAAAGCTTTATTATAGAGGGTCATGTTGTATCTTTCACAGCTGATGAAGTGGCCCTCCTTACTGGTCTACCAAACAGAGGTGAGGAGATTACCTGGATGACCTTGCCCACTTCAACAATCACTTCAAAGGATATTAAGAGTGAAATGCTTGAGTTGACTCGAGAAAGCGCCCCACCTACTATATTGAAAACTTGTATTATGTATTTATGCTCTAATTTATTTTTCCAACAAAGCAACTTTAAAGTTCCTAAGATGTTAAAGACAATAGCAAATAATGTTGATGATTTTTCATCAATTAACTGGGCATGGTCAATTTGGGAATGCCTGGTTGAAGATTTTAATAATGTATCTTTGAAGACCTCAAAGAACAGACCAGCGGGTTATGTCAATGGATTTGTGCCACTGCTAATTGTGAGTGCTAAAACAATTCTAATTAAACATTTAATTTAACTGATTGATTTGCTAAAACTTACTGAGAATATTTCAATTTTATACAGGTTTGATTCCTGGAGCACACTTCCATTCATCTCCCAAAGTACCCTGACAGAAGGCCCCGTTTCCTTCGATGGGGTGATGACATTGTATATAACACTGAGAAGACTGCTAAATTATTTGTTAATTTAAAGAGAAGACAGATATATATTGTGAATAGTTTTATATATTGCTTATTTATTGCGTACGGTTTGCGTATGTATTACGTACGTTTTGTGTATATATTCCGTGAACCTTGCGTATGTATTGCGTAGATTATTGCATTTAGATTGCGTATTTATTTGAGATTAATTTTTCACAGATTTTTGTTGACATCCAAGGAGTTACCCCTGAAGAATCTAATCTCTTGGATATAAAGAAATATTCATCAACCCCTCTTTCACCCATTCAAACTAACACACCAGAACATCATCTCCCCCCACAATCTCCTCAGCAGCCCGAACCGAAATCCACCTTGAGAACCCAACCCGAATCATTAGATGATCTTAAAAAGAAAGTAATAAATATTGTGCAGGAGTCCATGGTCATCCTCTTCCAAGAATTTGAAGCTAGGATGAGCAAGAATTTTGAACAAATTGTGAGAAGAGTTGATCTTATTGATGGCAAGCTCCAACATTGCATTGTTCAAGGAATTCTTAAGCCTGATGAGCAAGCTGCTCCCTCCTCCTCATCATTCATTCCCCATACAACTCCATCCCCCAAGAATATTCGGATATCATCTGAACACACCAAGACCGACACCCCCGAAAAAATCAATGATGCTGAGATGACCCAGGCTGCTGAAAGGGTTTACAAAAAGAAGAAATCAGAGAGAAAATCAATCCCAAAGAAAAACAAGAAGCAGAAAAGGGTACACCACATCCAAGCAGAACCTGCCCAAGAAGAGCCATCACAGAAACTTTCATCCCCCAAAGAAGCTCCCCCCCCAAGAAGAACCTACCAAAGAAGTTCCCCAACAAGAACCTGCAAAAGAAGCTCCCCCCCAAGAAGAACCTTCCAAAGAAGCACCCCCAGAAGAACCTACCAAAGAAGTTCCCCAACAAAAACTTGCCAAAGAAGCTCCCCCCCAAGAAGAACCTGCCAAAGAAGCTCACCCCCAAGAAGAACATTCCAAAGAAGCTCACCAAGAAGAACCTGCCAAAGATGCTACCCAAGAAAAACAATCTACAAAAGAAATTGTTCCTTCCCCAAATGAAACTCAGAAAACAAAACCTGCCCAAAACATTCCACAAACAAAAGAAGTAATCGATGTTGATGATGTTATAGTAAAGGGTTACCCTGCCAGTCCTACAGTTAACTTCAGGGCTTGGAGATGTTGAGTCCAGAGAAGGAACTTACTATCAGGGAGAACATAAAGAAATATCTTGACATGTATTTTATTTGCGTATTGTGTGGGTATGCCTTGTGTAAACAATGCGTACTTAGTGCGTAATGTGTGCGTACGGATTGCGTATAAAATGTGTTTTATATGCGTACCTTATGCGTATTTTATTTTTAAATATTTCAGTAGCATGCCAATATTTGAAGCTGGGAACGTTATAATTTCAAGACGTATGATGGACGAAATATTATCAGACAATTACCTTGACAATGACCATGTTGATTCCTTTGCCATTTTATTAAATAAGAAGGCTAGAATTTCACCAGAACAGTATCATAAATATCTATACATCTCACCAATGTATTGGATTAGTATGCTAGTTTATTTTATATATAATTATATATTTCAACTATTTTATTCTTATATTTAATTCATGCAGCACTACAAGGCGAAGGATGAAAATTCAAAATTGTTCATCGAACACGTAGACCACCGTTCTGTTCATTCATGCAGTATTATAATTAATCCAATTATTGACGGCTCGCACTGGACCCTTCTAGTTGGTTATCGAAATTAGAAAAAGTGAGAATTTTACGATTCTGTACCTAACCCTATGCATAGAAGTGTTGCTGTAAAGATTGTGAGTTTGATTGTAAGCTTGTATTGCTAAAAAATTTCGAAATTATTTTTCAGTGAACTAAATTCTATTCCATATATTGTTCAGATTGCTTGCTTATATAAGGATTGCAAAAAAGCTTTTGGTGAAAATATCAACAAATGGAGTTTCAAGACAATCAAGAAGGCGCCAACTCAGACTAACAATACAGATTGCGGTATGTTCGTTTGCAAATACATGGAGAATATTGTTCAACAAAACAACTCCAACTAGAAAGAGAGTACGGATTGGCAAAAAAAAAGCCAAAATATAGAGCAGAATTCGCATACGAATTGTTTTGTGCTTTAAAGAAATGAACTTTTCATATTTTATATTTATGTAAATAACTAGTATTTTTTCCGTGTAATTAAAAGTGTTTGGAATGCTTCGTATCGTGAATATAGTGTTTCTCAAAACAACTCCAACAGTATGCTTTCTATACGCATAGCTTACGCGTTCTGAACGCAGACCACACGCACATCATACGCAAATGACAGTTCTTGGTTTTTTCTTAAAAAAATTTAAATTAATTCGAATTTAATTGATTCGATGCATTCCTTCATCATGAATCTTTTAAATACTCATTTACCATCTTTATAAAATGATTATAAAAATTTTCTCAAAGAGAGTTAGTGTTTGTTTTCATCCTTGTGCTACACAAGTGATGGTTCTAGAGTGTGGGTGTTATGCTTCAATGGTTGAGCATTCATTAATGTATATGGAGAACCAAAATTTTTTTGGAATTCGCCTTGTGAATACAAGAATCAGGGAGCGTTGAATATAGTGTTTCTCACCATTGAACCTTCATTCCATTCGATTAAGAAGGTTTTCATGCGGGTTTGTGAAGTACACACTCTATACGCATAGACTACGCGTGTCGGACGCAGACCACACGCACATCATACGCAAATAACAGTTCTTGATTTTTTCTTAAAAAAATTTAATTAATTCGAATTTAATATATTCGATGCATTCCTTCGTCATGAATCTTTTAAATACTCATTTTACCATCTTTATAAAATGATTATAAAAATTTTCTCAAAGAGAGTTAGTGTTTGTTTTCACCCTTGTGCTACACAAGTGATGGTTCTAAAGTGTGGATGTTATGCTTCAATGGTTGAGCATTCATTAGTGTATATGGAGAACTAAAGTTTTTTTAGGAATTCTTCGCCTCGTGAATACAAGAATCAGGGAGCGTTGAATATAGTGTTTCTCACCATTGAACCTTCATTCCATTCGATTAAGAAGGTTTTCATATGGGTTTGTTAAGTACGCACTCATTCCATTCGATTCGATGCCTGACAAACATTATGAATGCAGTAATGGAGATCATAAATTCATAATGGGTTAAAATTATTTAATAATAATGGAAAATAGATTGCATTTTCAGAAACATAGAAAATACGCTCTGTATACACACTGTATACGCTTTGTATACGCGCTGTATACGTGCTGTATACGCGCTGTATACGTGCTGTATACGCGCTGTATACGCTCTGTATACGCAAATAAACATAAACATAGAATATACATAGCGTATTTTCTATCATACAAATATCCTTACAAATATTCTAACAAATATCCATCATACAAATATCCATCATACAAATATTCTTATAACATTGAATTTTCTGATTTAATGATATCCATCATCAACTTCAGGTATGTTGCTGATGGCTTTTTTGAACGTACACCTTTTATGTGTTCCTGAGTGAAGCATTTGGGTATGCTTCTGAAATTAGAATGCTTTGCTCGCTTTACTGATGGCTGACTGTACGGTTCCCCGGCTATGAAATCGTCGGTCATGCACTCGGGCATGCTTGTGAACTGCTGAACTGATGCCTGACTAGACGGGCATGCTTGTGATATGAAGTCCTCCGTTAACCATTCGGGCTTGCTTGTGTGCTTAGCTGGAGATGGCTGACTGGACTGTACAGAATTTATGAAGTCCTCAGAGAAGCATTCGGGCATGCTTGTGAAATTACACTGCTGAGCTGATGGTTGCTTGGAGTGTACAGAATTTACGATATCCTCCGTTAAGCATTCGGGCATACTTGAAGGAGTCTCAATTTTTGTTGTGTATTTCTTCACTGGTTGTTTCTCTGTTAAAAAAATTAATAACAATATGTCACAATAGGCAATAAATCAAATTAGGGAGAAAATAAAATCATACTCTTTGTCTTTTTTTCTTAGTGGCTTTTCACCCTAGCATTGGATATGCCTTTAGGCCTACGCTTTAGAGAGTCTTTCAGTTGTACACTGCCACCCTGTATAGACTTGTATGTCTTTCTCTTCTCAAAAATAACCAAATCGAGTTTTTCAGATGTATCCTTCATTGCATCCATTAGGAATTCTTCACCACCCTCATTCAGCTACGCTCGTGTGCTCATTTCATATGCAAATCTGCTGATATAATTTCTGAATATGAATCCGCTACTAGCTTCAGAGCTATTCTGAGAATTTTCTTTCAAATTTAGACTAGAATATATATCTTGTCGAGCTCGTGCTGACCATCGCAACAGTAGGTACTTCTCGGGGATTTTCCCAATAGTCATTTGCCTCAAAACTATTATGCAGTGAGAACACAATAAACCCATCGTTTCAAACTTTCTGCAGGAGCATTGGATGTTACCATTTTATGCATCAAAATCAACAACCCATGGTTTAGAGTGATCCTTTTTCTCTGTGTAATAGACAAAAAATTTAGAAGAATCACTAGACTCAAGCTCTACACTCATTACACCAACACCTTGTAAAAATTCTTGTTCAAAAAATGAATATATTTTCTTTGAATAAAATTGAGCAGCTTGCTTTAATATTGAGCAGTTTTTTATTACAGGTTCTATTTCGGACTGACTGCATCTATAATCCTCATATGTTCATTCCGACGCCAATTCCTCATCACCTTCTCTAAACCCAGAAAACAATCAGTTATAGAACTTGTGGGCTTAGAAATGTCATGGCACACATTATTAGTAGACTCGCTACATTGTGTGGATAGAATGTCCATGCTAAAAAAATTCTTATTGAAGGTTGTAGATCACTTATTTCTTATCCTATAAAGATCCTGCAATCAAACATGATCTTGGAGGTTCCCTTGTATGATCAATTCAGCCCATGCATTCTCAAACTCCTCCTCAGAGTCATATCTGCTCAAACACTTATTGAAGAGGCCTTTGACTTTGTTGTTGGTATTATAGCACGATACTTTTGATGGAGCCTTTTTATGGATATGCCATTGGCAAAGTCTATGGCGACTTTGAGGTAGTGCAACTTCTATGGCCCTAGCCATTACCTGGTCTTGATCTGTATATATTGTTATTGGTTGTTTATCACCCAGCATTCGAACAAAAGTTGTAAACACCCACGTAAATGATTCAATTGTCTCTTCGGACAAGAAGGCCACCCTAAGCAAAATGTTTTGCCAATGATTGTTAACCCCGACAAATGGTGCGCATACCAAATTATACTTATTAAGCCTATAACTTGTATAAAAAATTACCACATCACCAAAGCAGTCATAATCTATCTTACCAATCCCATCAACCCAAAAAAATTTTAACAATCTATCAAATTCATCCTTCTGGACATCCTAAGAGAACATGTTATCATTAAGTTGACATTCTTTAAATAACTCAATCAAAGTATTAGTGTCCCCAAGTTCAATCTTTGCTCTTTTTATTTTTTGAATAAAGTTGTACGCATCCCTTCTTGTGAATCCAATATTTTCGACACCTCCAACTTCATCATCAAGGAAGGAAAATGCATCAATGGTTTTTATCCCAGCATCTATCATTGCTTTAAGAACAGAAGCTTTTTCATTACACATATTCCTGCATGATCTAAGAAGATGCCGGTCTTCTGGCCTAGGTAAATCATGATTGTGATTTTCAATAAATTTTTTCACCTTCCAATATCCACCTTCATCCACTGTAAATCTAATCATAGCTGGACAACCAGTTCAGGTATCTGTTCTTCGATATTTCCTTTGGATATTAAGACCAGGCAACTTCTTGAAACCAGCTTTTGAACAAACAAAGTCTTTAGATTTTAAATTTCTGGAATTTGGCCAGTAACTGTGATGATCCTTACGAACACTAAAACCAAGATTATATCCATACTTACGATAAGTCTCGTATGCCTCTTTCTCATTAACATAAACATCCTGATAAATAAGCAATAAATGAATTATCCAATACACAACCAATAAGCAGTAATTAAGCAAAGCAATACGCAACCAATACGCAATAAAAACCCAACATATGCGCAATTAATACGCAATGTATACCAATTCAATACGCACATAATACTCAATGTATATCAAACAGATAAGCAATACATACGCAATTAATACGCAACAAAGCTTTGCAATAAGAAAATTGAATTACAAATTCGTTATTGTACCCTAGCTCAATAATACTATAAAAGAAGGGAACATCGAGTCTTCTTTTAAAATCAATTACAATTTAACATTATGTACATTGTTGATAATAATTACATCAAGAAGGGAATATCTAAAATATTTGTACCCTAAAATAATTACATCAAAAAAATGACTATGCAAAGAAATTTGATTGCAACATTGCTATAAAGAAAACTTGGAAGAAGGCGAAGTTTACCGATAAGCTGAACTTTTCGTCCAGTCGCACTGGTTCTACGTGTTCTGCTTCATGTGCACTTGTTTCCTAGACGTCGGCATTCTCCAGGTTATCGGCTTCCTCCGAGACCTGCGAAAATATTGTCTGCTCATAAAAACCAACATCCTCCTCCAGATCCAGATCAATCTCCATCTTCATCGGCATTTTTTCTACAAAAATTTTGGCTACTCTGCAAAAATTTTGGCTCTAAGCGTTATATATTGCGGTGATTCGCGCCTTAAATTCTGAAAAAATAAGCGTCAAACTAAATTTAACGTTATCTACCGAGTCGGGCTGAAAGACGGGTCGGGTTTACGAGGTTTACGCAAGTCAATTGACTTTTTAACCCTTTCCACGTAAGCAACCGAACACATCTATGTGATCGGATTCCACACAGAATAATTTCTCCTCAAACTCAAAGCAACAAGTTCACCGATGTCCAACGAATATAGAATTGTGGTCTAGCCATATGCAACTTTTAAGGCACATAAGTAGGAGCCTCCAATGTAATCATCATACATTTTTTACTTTATTTTACTTTAGTTTTGACATTAGGTTTGTTGGAACTAGATAGAGCTGGGTTTAGAATTTGGCAAATGTGACCTTTGAGAAGAGGTGGCGAGGCCATTATATTAATAGTCTATCTCAATCTCTAATTATGTGCTCTACAGATTTCCAACAACCCAGCAGAGTCAAGACTAAAAACTAATAATACATGGTCATTGGGCCACTGTGGAAAAGCTTAAAGCTTCATCATCTAAATGATTGTTCACAAGCTAACCATATGTTTAACAACCTGATAAAGCCAAGGCTGATGCAACAAGGTTCCTGAAAGACATTAAGGAGCTCCACAACACCAATACGCAACCTTTGAGACACAAGTATAGGTCAACAATCTTCCCATTGTTGTTTAGCCCAAGGTGATCTGAAAGAATTGCCAAATTTTCAAAAGAAAAAGGGGAAACTTAACAAGGCGAAATGCTACCAAATCAACCAAAATTTTCATTCGAATTACTCGAAATGTTGTCTAAATTACTACAATAAACTTGAAGACCGCTTAAGTCCACAATAAACCTTAATGCATTAAGCTACAAACTAAAAACAACAAGAATAATAATAATAATTAAAATGGACTTTCATGCTTGACAAAAATTGAAGTCCATGATTGAGCACAAACCTTTTTTATGATGATACTTTAGACTAAAAAGGAGAGATATGCTTCAAAATATAACTCTAAAATGTTAAAATTGCTATCACAATTCATATGATCATGGATAGTAAAAAAAATAAACACGCCTAATTTCCAAAGAAAAAGACAATCCCTTCACAGATGTAAATATATTCTTTTTTTATAAAATTACAGAAAAATCAACTAGAGTTTAAAATTTCGCAAAAAAAATATAGAAAATCTTAAATTTTAGAGATAAGCTCTGCATAATATTAAAAAAATGGTGGGTTTTTGTTTTTGCATATTATACAGAAAATTGAAATAACTATCAAAATATCCCCAAAATGCAAAAGTTCAGAAAGTATTCATAAACGGATAAAATTTTATGAAATTTTTGCATTAGTTCTCTCAACCATACTCAAACATTGGTTTAATTTGCAGCCCAACATCAACAAATTTTTTACAATTATTACAAAAATGACCAGAATGCCCTTTGGGCTATAATATTTATATTATATTCTAAAAAAAGCTTGAAGTTAAGAGAGTCAATATTCATGATTGGACGAAGAGTGTGGAACTTTTAAGCTGACTTAGGCAGTAAGTGGGTCCAATTATGAACACACCTCATGATTGTTAACATTCAACAAGCATTCAAAATCACACAACTCAAAACCAACTCTCCCTATACAAGCACTGATGACACAAGCAATTCAAAGATAATGAATAAATTTCTAAATAACTCAACCACACTTTCGAAAAATTACATGTCAAACAACTTAACCAACGGTTGGCAGAGCAATAAGATGTTGATGGCTCTATTGGTGGTCAAATCCAATGCATTCCTTGGCATGATGCAACTTGAGATGCAGTACGCCAACTCACAGGCGTCATTATCAGGCATCACATATACATTGTTAAATTTTGAGAATTGGAGAGGGAATAAGCTTCATTTTATTATGAAAGATGCACCCTATTTATAGATCTATACAAGATGCTCAAATAAGTACAGAATAATGAGTAATACATTCTTTCCTAAATCAGTTGTCTAGTTATGGAAGGTATTTGTTAGACCGGTCCAGCCGGTCCGCGCGGGACCGGCAATTCGCGAACAGGCGGGATCTCCGCCTCCTGCGGAGATCGGGCGGGCTGACAGCTCAAACAGAGCGTTTTAGGAAGGATTTTTGGGGGGTTTAAGAGAGAAATTTGAATGTAGGGACTGTTTAGGGAATTCCTTTTGTTTTGTATGCATTAAATAGTTGATTTTCCTAGGGTTTGGGTATCTTGAATTTGGTAGAAATTTGAGATCTCTTAGATTTAGGTTTTCTTTGGGCTCTAGCGGCGTCTAGAGATTTGGGAGAGATTGATCCTCCTCTCGAATTGAGGATCAATTGTATCTTTTCTATTTTGTTGCATCTTCTAGTGGAATACAAGTCTTGCATCGATTCTTCTCATGGTTTTCCCTGGTTTGTGCTGATTTCCTGCTGTAGACAGCAGGCTTTTGCTGTTTTTCCTGCTACAAACAGCCGTTTCACTGCTGTTTGCATATCGATTTGGGTTAGGATTGCTTGCGAACTCAAGTATTACCTTAGGGTTACTTGTGAACTCAAGTATTCCTATCAAATTAGTATCAGAGCATCGTTTTTGGGACCGTTGGCGGCTGAAATCCTAAAATTTCAGCGGGATTTTCGTTTCCGGAAAAAAGATCTTTGTGATTCTTGGGAAGAACGATGGCCGGGAAGAAGGTAGAAGTCTTGGAAGGTGAAATCGGACAATTGAAATCCGATTTGGAGGGAAGATTTTTCGATTTTCAAAATCAAATCACCTCTAACAATGAAAAGTTGGAGGGGAAGTTCACCGTGATGGAAGAAATGATGAAGAAATTACTTGAAATGAAGACCAATCCGGCGACACCGGAAGTACGAGAGACCACCGACGGCCATGGCATGGGAGGAAATCCGAACCCATTATGGGGGAGGAGGAATTCGAAGGTGGAGATCCTGGAGGAGGAGAATGACATGCCCCCTCTAGAACGGCTTTGTAGAGAAGAGATAAGTAGGGGATATGACAAACGGGAGGCTGATTTTGTTGGAAGAAGAGAAGAATTTCATTGCCCAGGTGTTGAATTTGAGAGAATCCAGCGTCGAGGTGCGGATGTTGAAGGGAGAGGGGAGGAATTTCATCGCCGAGGTGCTGAATTCGAAAGAGTTCAGCGTCGAGGGGCTGATTTTGAAGGAAGAAGGGAGGAACTTCATCGTCGAGGTGCTGAATTTGAAGGAATTCAGCGTCGAGGTGATGATTTTGAAGGGAGAAGAGGAGAATATGAAGAAGGGTTCAGGTATAATAGCCTGAGGGAAGATCGTGACAGTTGGGGAGCACCTCATCTTCGAGGGATGGGAGGTTATGAAGGATTCAGGAGACACGGGGGAGACCCACGGGTGAGGAAGCTGAAGATGCCCGTCTTTGAGGGCGAAGACGGCCATGGCTGGATCTACAAGGTGAAGCGTTACTTCGCTGTCAACGGGCTGACAGAGGAAGAGAAGCTGACGGCGGCGGGATTGTGTTTGGAAGGAAAAGCCTTAGCATGATATCAGTGGCGTGACAGGAGGGAGCCCATCCGGAGCTAGAGAGAGTTCAAAGATTGCTTATTGGAGCATTTCCGAGCCGATGGGGAAGGAAACTTCTATGAGCAATTCTTTGCCTTGACTCAGGAGGGGACTGTGGCAGATTACCGGGACAGGTTTGAGTACTTGGCTAGCATATTAGATCACATTTCGGAGTCCGCCCTGGAAGGGAACTTCATGAAGGGGCTTATACCTGAGATATGAACAGCGGTCAGGGTGCTGGAGCCGAGGAACCTAGGGAAGGCTATGGAGCTTGCGCAGTTGGTGGAAGACAAGAAGAAATCAGAAAAAGGGGCTCGAGGAAACTATTCAAGGGGATCTTATGGGACGACGACCACTCTTCTAGCACCCAAGCGGTCTGCATCAAGCAACATTAATGAGACCACCAGGGAGAAGCCAGTAGGAGGGAGTGGGGAAATTTTCAAGAGGCTGACAGAGAAGGAGATGCAGGATAAGAGGAAAAAGGGGTTGTGCTTCAGATGTGATGAGAAGTACATGCCGGGGCATAGGTGCAAGGATCAAACTCTTCATTTTCTCCTTGTCAGTGAAGACAAGGAAGAAGAGGAGGGAGGTGGGAGCAGATCTGAAGAGGAGGGGAAGTTACACCTGGATGTGGCAGAAGTCTCTCTGAACTCTGTAATGGGATTCACTCCGAGTCACACTATGAAAGTGAAAGGAGAGATAGCTGACTATGAGGTAGTGGTGCTAATTAATAGTGGGGCTACCCACAATTTCATTTCCACTCAGGTCGTCAACCAACTGGGAGTGAAATTGGTGGACACCGGTTGTTATGGGGTGATTATGGGTACAGGGAAGGTGGAGAAAGGTCAGGGAATCTGTAAAGAAGTGTTGTTGACCATCCAGGGGATTCAAGTAAGGGAGGACTTTCTCCCACTAGAATTAGGAAGCACTGATTCATCCTGGGGATAAAGTGGTTGCAAACCTTGGGGGAAACCAAGGACAATTGGGGAGCACTCACGATGGAATTAATGGTGGATGGGAGAAGTGTGGTCATAAGGGGAGAGGCAGGGCTATCCAAAGCCATCACATCACTTAAGACCATGGTTAGGGACGTACAAGAGGTGGGGGGAAGATTATCTGGTGGGACTACACATATTGGATGCAATCAGATTTGAAGAGGGAGGGGATGTTTCTCTGTCCATGCAGCCCTTGATTCAGCAATACAATAAGGGATTTCAATCACCTCAAGGATGGCCACCTCCACCGGAACACGAGTATATCTTCACCTTGAGGACAAGGTGGATTTTTGGGAGGGAAGTATTGTTAGACCGGTCCACTGGATCGGTCCAGCCGGTCCGCACGGGACCCGCAATTGGCGAACAGGCGGGATCTCCGCCTCTTGCGGAGATCGGGCAGGCCGACCGCACAAACAGAGCATTTTGGGAAGGATTTTTGGGAGATTTAAGAGAGCAATTTGAATGTAGGGACTATTTAGGGAATTCCTTTTGTTTGTATGCATTAAATAGTTGGTTTTCATAGGGTTTGGGTATCTTGAATTTGACAGAAATTTGAGATCTCTTAGATTTAGGTTTTATTTGGGCTCTAGCGGCGTCTAGAGATTTGGGAGAGATCGATCCTCCTCTAGAATTGAGGATCAATTGTATCTTTTCTATTTTGTTGCATCTTCTAATGGAATACAAGTCTTGCATCGATTCTTCTCACGGTTTTCCCTGGTTTGTGCTGATTTCCTGCTGTAGATAGCAGGTTTTTGCTGTTTTTCCTGCTACAGACAGTCGTTTCACTGCTGTTTGCATATTGATTTGGGTTAGGATTGCTTGCGAACTCAAGTATTACCTTAGGGTTACTTGCGAACTCAAGTATTTCCTCAGATTGGTCTTTGGTTGCTTGATGTTGAGCTTAAAAATTGGGTTCTACTTAGTTTCTAGCTCATAAATGCTTAAGCTAATGTTAGCTCATTAATTGGAAAAGTTTCTGCTGGTTGTAGCTATTCCCGTGGTCGCTCCCTCTCGGTTTCACCCCTGGCTATTTTCCCGTGAAGTGCTGCCCTGTTTCCTGTGCTGGCTCTTCGGGTCCCTTGCTGGCTGGGCTTCCCATGGACTTCTGGATGGGTTTCCCGTAGCTATTTCTCCCTATTTTCTGTGCAGTTTTGTGGGATGTATTTGGCTGATTTTTTGGATGTCTTTTCAGCTTCTGTTTGTGGTGTCTTTTGACCTTCTAGTTCCCTCTTTTAATGGGATTAATTAGTAATTTTAGGGGTTGTTTGGCTGCCATCTTTATCCTATATATATGAGATGTTTATGTGATAAAAAGGTTGGATATAATGGTATTTTTGGAGATGAAAATCTGAGAGGTTTTTCTTCCTTCTTTGGAAAAGTTTGTGAGCTTGTTCCGTGCTTCTCTTCTCCTCTAGGAAAGCTTGCGAGCTTGTTCTTCTCGCCGCAAGTGTCACCCCACATGTATCCTTCTTCTCAAACGATGGAATTGCAACTTTAGGTGTCTTTATTTTGTGTTTATGTCGTCAAAGTTTGTAAGCGTCTTTTATATTATTAAAGTGAAGTTGTTTTTTTGGTTCAATTGTTGTATTTTGTGTCCTTTTTGAGAAATTTGTGTATTTTTTATTACCTAGGTAAGTACAATTTTTGGTAGGGCCCCAAATTTTTGTCTGCATCAATTAGGTAATATTCAAAAGTGCTAGTTTATATGGTAGCATTTTGTCAGAAACATGGTTTAAAATTGCGCAATAAGAGGCGCGCCTCTGCGCAATTCCTGAAAAAAACGCCTCAAGGCATGCGCAATTGGAGGCAGTGGTGAGGCGTACGCCTCATGGAAGCTGAGGCGCGCCTCTGTTGCGCAATTGCGCAATTTCAAGAGAGGCGTACGCCTCATCCCAAGGGCCCACCTACTTAAAATCTTCCATTAAACCCTCCACACCCGATCGGCCTAAGCTCCATCCCGACATTTTCCGCCCGTTTGCTGCTCCAGGTCGCGAAATCCAGAGCCCCCCGTCCGCTCGGCCAACCTTCCCGCCGCCTCTCCCGCCGGCGCCGCCTCTCTCCGGCGAAGTTGAAGTCTCCGGCCGCCTTGTAGGAGAGGTCCACAAAGGAAAAGGGGTCTTCGTCATTGCGGAGGGACCCTTCTTGGAAGTATAGTGTACAAGTTGACATTGGCGGCGGCGAGAAGAGCTATGTCTATTTAAAGTGCAACTTTTGTGAGAAAGTTGTGAAGGGCGGAGTAACCCGCATGAAGGAGCACTTATCTTGCTCTCACAAGAACGTAGCACCTTGTGCTAAAGTGCCGGACAATGTGAAGGAAGAAATATGTGCTTACATGAAAAAAACTACCACTGTCAAACACTTACAACAACAGCAATTTGATGAAAGGGTCGACCAAGGTGCCTATTTTGGGAGCGAGAGTGGAAAGGGCTCCTCCTCCACTATACATAATAGAGGTGCACGGGGTCCTATGGATCAGTACATGACTACTGCAGGAGCAGATAGAGGAGAAGCAGATATGATGCCTGCAGGTGGTACTAGAGAGGGTCGGCGACAGGTTTGCATGGACATTGGGAGGTTTTTTTTTGAAAATGCAATACCATTTAATGTTGCTACATCACCTGCCTACTTCAGTATGATGCGGTCTGTAGGATTGTATGGAAGAGGGTTGAAAGCACCTTCTATGTATGAGTAGCGCACTTGGATTTTAAAAGAGGAGTTGCAGAACACCGAGCGAAGCATTGGTGAGATTAAAAGGACATGGATTGAGACAGGTGTGACTATAATGTCAGATGGATGGTCTGACATGAAGAGTAGGAGTTTGATAAACATCCTTGTCAACAATCCCTATGGTATAGTGTTCTTAAGATCTGTTGAAGCTTCTGATGAGGTGAAGAATGCTACATTCATTTTTAATTTACTTGATGGAGTTATTGAGGAGATTGGAGAGCAGTTGGTTGTCCAGGTAGTGACTGATAATGCCAGTGCATACAAAGCAGCTGGTCAGATGTTGATGGAGAAGAGGACACACCTCTATTGGACACCTTGCGCAGCACATTGTATTGATCTCATATTGGAGGATCTTGGTGACTTACCTCAGCACAAGAGTGCTCTTGTTAGGGCGAAGAAGATTACAAAATTCATCTACAACCACTCTTGGGTCTTAAGCTTAATGAGAAAATTTTCAAAGAAAGAAATCATTCGACCTGCAACCACTAGGTATGTTCATATTTTTGACATTGTAAATCATTCCAACTGTATGTTCATAGTTTTAACATTTGGGCACTGTGAATCTATAGGTTTGCCACCTCCTATTTGACACTGCAGAGCTTGATGGAGGTGAGGCAACCTTTGGAAGCCATGTTTACATCAACTGAATGGCTAAACTCTGCTTGGGGGAAGAAGAGTGAGGGAAAGGAGATAAGAAAGATAATTCTGAATGATAAATTTTGGGCTACTGTGACCTATGCCATTTTGAGCACGAGACCCTTAGTGCAAGTTCTACGCTTAGTGGATGCAGAGAAGAAACCAGCTATGGGTTTTATTTATAATGCTATGGATGAGGCCAAGGAGTTGATTGCACATAACTTGGGAGGAGAGGAGGCAAGTTATAGGGAGATTTGGGATATCGTTGATGCTCGGTGGGAGGTGCAGTTACACCGACATCTACATGCAGCTGCATATTATCTTAACCCTCAATTTCAATATTCAGAGAAAAAATCTTCAAATCCGGAGGTTAAGCTTGGTCTATATCACTGTATGGAAAGATTAATACCGGAGCAGGCAGATAGGGAGCTTGCAGATTTACAGCTTGTTCTGTTCCGGAATAAAGAGGGTTTTTTTGGTTTGAATGCAGCAAAAGCAACCATTTCTAAACGGTCTCCAGGTATAATTAATTTGGTAAATGCAATACACTTTATTCAGTTCTGAATTTTGATTATATTTTGTTCTTGAAAACAGTTGAATGGTGGATCCAATTTGGTGATTCCACCCCTGAGCTACAGAGTTTTGTTGTGAGAGTGTTGGGCCTCACTTGTTCTTCTTCTGGGTGTGAGCGAAATTGGAGTACATATAGTCAAGTGCAAACCAAGAGAAGAAATCGACTATCTACACTCAGAATGAACTCCCTCGTATACATAATGCACAACAAGAGGTTAAGAGATAGGAGGTTGAGGAATAAGGGGTTGAAAGATGATGAGGACCCGTTGGTGTGTGATGATTTATCGTCTGATAATGACTGGTTCATAGATGATGAGGCAGATTTGTCATTATCAGACTTACATGTAGAAGATCTAAATGTGGATGTATTGAGGGGCGAAGCAGATCAAACGGGTACATCCACTAGTACCACACCGCACACATCTACTAGCTCTGCAAGTAAAGGTATATGTTCTCTGCCAGTCTGCCTGATAATGAGTGGTTCATCCAATTAATATGCTAATGATCTTTTCTTTTAATGAACAGGGAAGAGAAAAATGAGTCATGTTGAAGATGAAGATGACATGTCATTCATAGTGATGGGATATGATTTCATTTTATATGTTTTTTGTATTTTGGGAGTTTTGTTAAACTAATATTTTGTGATTTTGTACTTTGGGACATAATTTTATTGCATCTACTTTCTTATTTTCCAATATTGCTTTTATTTTCCTGTTAAAATCCTTAATTTTTCATTTACGCAATTCTGTGTTTGTGAGGCTTACGCCTCAGACCGCCTCGAGGCTTACGCCTCGCCTCACGGACGAAAACCGCCTCGAGGCGCAGTTACGCAATTTTAAACCTTGGTCAGAAACAAAATGCATATTTTCAACATTATTCTATGTAATATTTTGGATGCATTTCTCTGTTCTAACCCATGTTAATTAACTGCAAGTTCTAGTTTAGACTCAAGTGCATTAACTAGCCTCAGAAATGTTTCCTTGAATTAGTTCTCAGACATTTATTGCATATATTTCAACCTGACTTATTTCCTCAGCACATCCAACCATCTTCAATTAGTCTAAACCCATTTCAAGAGGTCTAATCCATTGGCTAAATTTAACCTAGAAAAGCCAATAATAACATTTTTCCCCCCAAAAAAAATCCCTATTATCATTCTACTTTCTAGTAATCAAAACCTAAATCAATATGTGAATTAGGGAATATTCAAAAGTGCTAGTTTATATGGTAGCATTTTATCAGAAACATAATGCACATTTTCAACATTATTCTGTGTAATTTTTTGGATGCATTTCTCTGTTCCAAAACCATGTTTATTAACTGCAAGTTCTAGTTTAGACTCAAGTGCATTAACTAGGCTCAAAAATGTTTTCTTGAATTAGTTCTCAAACATTTATTACATATATTTCAACCTGACTTATTTCCTCACACATCCAACTATCTTCAATTAGTCTGAACCCATTTCAAGAGGTCTAATCCATTGGCTAAATTTAACCTAGAAAAGCCAATAATAACATTTTATCCCAGGCATACTTTCCAATATTTAATAAAGATTTATTATATACTTATAACAAATAAGAAAAATTCATAATGAAATTGCCAATTTTCTGCTAGAATATGATATTCTTGGGACTCGGCTAGAAAACCCACTATGGATATAAAAAATGGTCGAAATACTCATTATCCTACAAATATAGAAGGATAGGCAAGAAGAAAAACACATGAATGAAGATCAAGCATGCAGCACGCAACATGGAATCCTAATACGTAATGAAGCATAACTGAAAAATACCCAACACATTAAAACTGAACAAACAACAAGGCAACAAATACTAATGAAACACGCAAGAAGCCTAAAACAATTACAAAAATAAAGACAATAATGAAGATCTAGCATCTAGAAAGGAACATTAACACTAAAGCATAACACAAAAGGTTTTCCAACTTAATAGTATTCCTCGTAACATTGGTATTCAAAACCCTAAATATTAGTTTGCATAAGATTTGACTCTTGAGTTTTGTGTACCATCCAATTCTTTGAAAATTTGACATTTCTCCGGTTACAAAGAAATAGACCTCACTAGAGCTTAAATCTGAAGACTTTAAAATGAAAGCTTATATTTTGAAATGTAAAATTCACCAGATTTTTTCAATCATATGCCCCACCCATCTATGCAGGGTCAGCAATGTCAGGCATGGTTACATCGACAAGTGAGATCAAAATGGCAAGTAAAATCACATTATCAATCAAGGTAGAATGACAAGCAATGAGCCGAGGACAAGAATCATATATTATAAGCTCAGTAAATTTTGGCAAATTCAAAATACAACTAAAGCAAGTAGTCAAAGGTGTTGTGAATTCCTCAAAAATTACTTTACATTTTTTTAGTTCAAATCAAACATCAACAAACATAAAACACCTGCATTTTTTTACGCTACACTCCTAATACATGAAAACAAACGGCCCTTAATTGAATTCAAATGCTATAATTATAAAATTTTGTAAGTCTAATTCTTCAAAAGCGAGTGAAGGTCAACATGTTCAAAAAGCCAAAATATGCACATAAAATTTAAAATAATAGTGCCTACTCTCTAAATGAGCAATAATTATGGCAAATCATAGTCGATAAGTTTTTCAACAAGTCTATGCTCCCCACAGAATTAAGCAAAATACCTCAACATATCCTTGAAAATATATGTGATAATCAAAATATCATAATCAAAGGGAATTTCATAATAAAAATGCCATTAAATTTTAAGAAAAATATCCACAAGTTTCTTCCCTATGATAGGCATAATTAAAGTAAAATCATAATTGGAGGGAACTCCACTCAAATCTAACTTCCCCTACTAGAAAATTAAATAAAAATATATTTACAAAAAAAAAAAAATCTCAAGCAATAACTAATTGTTTCACATTCAGAGAAATCAACCATCCATCCTTCATGTCAATTTACCAAGGGTGAAAATTTCGAGTTTGACCAAAGCTCGTAAAGAGTACATGTTACATCAAATGTATTCATGTGATCATGCTTAAAACCCTCATGCCAATAAAGATGTGGCAAATATACTCTGACCAGGTGATACGCTGAATGTGACAACATAATTATACTATAATTATAGTCAAAGCTCGGATGTTTCTCAAAGGATAAATCTATAACTCATGAGCCATAAAGCACATTTGATATGACACAAAGCTCATTTTTAGCTAAGATTGGCTGAAAATTGACCCCTCTGACAAGTTTTTGCCTATGTTTGTGAGATCCCCTCGAATGATGTAACCCATGATCGTTGATAAAGATCATTTGGTCAAGTTAGGCCAAATGTCTATACCGACTTAGAACACCAAGATCCATGACAACCTAGAATAACAAAACTATGGGATTTTAATTGGCTCACCGCTAATTCCCTTACAATCTAATCTGAGTAAATAGTAAAATATCTTCTTCCAAATCAAACTATTCCTACTAAAAATAAAAAATCATAGAGCATGTCAACTAGCTTTAATTGAAAGTTCTCATGATTGAAAGTGATAAACCTCTTTAGGGCATGCACTAATTAAAAACATTTATATCATATCATAAAATCCTCATTAGATGGTGAAACTTTTGGGTGGTGCCTTATCATATATCAAATCTTCCAATTAAAACATTAACCTGAACACCAACTTACATATAACAAATTCAACTGTAAGTTTTCGAAGCCTACAAAATTCTAGTGACTCCATTGGGGAAAGTTTCTTTCAATCTTTAACTAGCTATGTAGGAATATCCTTATCATAGTGCCATGTATAATTGCAGCTCCACACCTACAAACATAAGTTTTAGTGAAATTCTTTAAAAGGAAATAATAAGCTAAATTTCTCTTAATCCCAAATTAAATTCGTAAATCTTGTTTGTAGCATCAAGAACATTAAAATACAACATGTATAAGCTTCTATGCCTCCACTCTAGAAGCATTAAGCATTGCCAAGCTTCCCTCGAGTGTTTATTCCAGGGCACATAGCATTTGCCTAAAGGTTGCACATTTATACAAATGCGATATCCAAACTTCAAAAAAGATATGCCATAACTCAAGCAAACATACCCTAGTTAGGGTGCTTAGAAGGTTGTAGATGCTATAATGGATAAGTTCTGTTCTTAGTAATGTTCGGGACATGATTAATCTTATTCTTCCATAAAAGAGGAACCTTCCTACTCAAATTTTACTCATCAACAAAAAATCCCTTACAAAATTCTCAAAAACTCGACTACTTGGCTTACAACATCTTTTATTCTGTTGTTTAAATGGTATACGCATCCAACCGAAGCGCTGCAACACCAAAAATTAAAAGCAAAAACTCGAGAGCAAAAAGAAATTAGAGGCTTTCATAAAACCAAGGAACCCCCAACCAAGCAAAATAACAATTACATGAACCTTCAGCACCTAATAACTTCCAGAAGTGTAATTATTCAATAAACATAAATTTCACCGCCAATTACATTATATCTATGTTAAAGCAGGAGCATATAGAAAACGATAAGCAAAAAAGCTCATGTTTGGTCAAATTTCACACTTCTTTTAAACAAAGGCTCCTAAAAAACCCTGATTTTTGCCCAATCAACACCCAAGAAACCGATAAGAGAGAGAGAGAGAGAGAGAGAGAGAGAGAGAGAATAAAAGTTTAGCAAGTGCTAACCTAGTCAAGCACGGAGCCCACGACAGTATGCAAGTGCCGAGAGCTTCACTGAAGTAAAGGGAGTTGTAATAGCAGAAGAGCTCGTGGATATCCGGCCTCGGCTCCGCCATCCTCGATTCACCGAAGCGCACTTAACACACAACGAAAGAATAAGAGAAGTTTGACAACAGGAGGATGAAGAAGAGGATTATATCGTTAATAGTTGACATCTGAGAAGGGATTTAATATAATCGGCGGCCACTCCACGAAGCGAGAGAGAGAGAGAGGAAGAGAGGGAGGCGCGACTCTGAGCTGAAAACCATCACCGTCGCCGGCGGGTGTGATGCGATACGACGAGAGGCTCCGGCGCAAACAGATTTGAGGGCAAGTAAAGGGTAGGGTTTGCAAATCCCGACGGGAAGGAAAACTGCTTCATGGCATGGCATCTTGAAGACCAATCGATTTGAAGACTCTGAGAGGTTGAGGGGAGGCTGCTACTTCTCTCTCAATCTCTTTTCTTTTCTTCCTCTTCTCTCTGTTATTTATGAATCATTACATGCATATCATAAAATTTTTATAACGAGTTACAATTTATAGGAGCTGTTTGATGCAGATAGGATTTAATACAAATAGAATTTATTAGGTTTCATTTGGAACAGTTTTCTTATCATTTTATAAAATTTTTCGAAGAAAATAACTTTTTTAAATTAATGTAGCAAATAATTTTTTAATATAAAATTTTTTTAGAGTAAAAAAAAATAATTGTCAAACAAAAATTAAAAGTATACTTTAAAAAATAAAATATTAAAAAAAGTTGTCTCAACTAAAGTCTAAATCTAATTATATATTAATGAATTATTTGGATATTTATTTTAGGAATTAAAGTATGTTAGTTAAACTAAGATTTTAATGATAATTTTTTATAATATAATTAATATAAATTAATACATATCGTGTAATTATAATAAAATTAATTAACTCATATTGAATTATATTTATTATATTTTAATATTTCAATTAATTATTGAGTAATAAATTATTAAACTAATATAATGTAATACAAAATTTAATTTAAATTTTTTATTAATCCTAATAAATTAATTGAATTGTACTTATTATATATTTATTAACTCTAATTTATTTATCAACTTTATTTATTAATCCTTTGTATTCTTCTCTATCATTGCCTATCTATTTCTATAATTTCTCTTCTCTTTATCTTTCTTTATAATCTTTCTAATTAAAATTTAATAAAATTAAATTAAATTATAGTAATTATATATTAATATAATAATTAATCATTTGCCATTACATGTCAATTTTTATAATTTATCTTCTTTTTTATAATTGTCTTTCTCTTCCTCATAGCATTGGCTTGTATAAGATTTGCTTTTCCTTGTCTCCATGTCTTCATTGTTGCTTAGGATTAGTGTGCTACAATGTGAAGTAGAGTTTTGCAAGGGTCGCTAAAGGGAGATGCTTCACCCCCTTCACCATCATTCCAATCGGATCGAAAATCACAATGGGAGCTCGCCAAAAGGGTAATGATCTTTCACCCTTTTGGTGTGCTTCTACGACTAAGGTTTTGTTTGGGATAACTTTTTTTATTGTTTTTTAAAGCAGCTTTTTAGTAAAAGATTTTTTGAATGAAAATTTTTTGTGCTAAAAAATAACTTCAGAAAATAATAAAAGAGTCATCTCAAACAAAGCTTAAGACTTTGTTTGAGACAGCTTTCTTACTACTTTTTAAAACAACTTTTTTATCATGTTTTTTACTGCATAACAGTAACATAGCATTTTTTGTTTCTTTCATTTTCGGCCGACAAAGCAAGAAAAGATTATAACTCTAAAGTTTGTCATCTCTATAAAATATAATTCTTGATAGGATCAAATAACACAATTTATCTTTATGGGTGTCATCTTAAATTCTCAAATGGCTGTCATTTTTAAATTGCGAGGATTTTACTATTTTAGCCAAACTTGTTTAAATTAGTTATATAAATGTTTTATTTAACAAGTTGAATGAGGGTAATTATCAATTATATAGAACTGAAAGAAAGAGAGATTTATGATTCAATGATTCAATTAGGCTTGAACAAAGATATTTTGAACATTATGACATAATAAATATTAAATTAATTTAAGTAATGTCTAAATGATATAATATGGATATAATAACTATATAATAATATAAATTTATGAATAAATAATAAATTAAATTTATAAAAAATAGTATATTATACAATTCCAAATTTTATTCACATTTAAAATAAATTCAGTTCACATATAAGTTTATGAATTTAATTTGAATTATTACTAATTTATGTTATATGTTTAGATATAATTTATACTTATAGATTACATATTGAATTCACATAATAAATTGTATTTACAAATTCATGTTAAATCATTTATAATAAAAAAATGGATAAAAAATAATTATGAAGTTGTGAAAAATATTAATATCACTGTCACTAAACTTACATATCATATTTTAGTTATTATTATGCTAATTTTAAGTTTTATGCTTCTTTTTTTTAATCAAAATTTGTTTGTGGTGATGTTTTAACCTTATTAGCAATATTTATAAGGTCCTATAGAATCAAAACCAAGGGATTATTGAAGAAGAAAAAATAGTTTCTTTTAGAGAGAAGGTTTTTGGGACTACAAAGAAAGCAATATTATTCTCTCTCATTTGTACCTGTTTTTCCTCATCTCATTCCCTTTTATGCTCTGTGACATTTTTAGTAGCACCAAAAATGTCAACATTACTTTTGAGACTAAGGCTTCGTTTGGGACAGTTTTTTTACTGTTTATTGAAGCAATTTTTTAGTATAAAAATTAAATTTTTGTATTAGAAAGCTACTTCAAGAAGCGGTAAAAAAATCATCCCAAACGAAACCTAAGCTTACTCTGAGAAGCTTGGATATATCAATCTCTTCTTTAGACTTCCTAACTCTCTTGTAGAAGTTTTCTTTCTTAACTCCTACAGAATTTCTACTCCAGCAATCTCATTCCTCTTAAGGCCAAATGATCAATTTGAAGAATTTAGCCAAATTGAGGTAAACCAACTCCTAAGAATCATTTTAATTGATTCACATTATATGAATTAAGCTCAATTAGTTCTTAATTAAGCTCAGTTTAACCAAATAGCCCGTTTGCCTTAATTAAACCCAAATATATTATATGAGATAAACTAATCAATTTGATTGCAATTAATAATAACAAATGGTTTAGATGGAACCTATATAAATAAATTGGGTCAAATAGAAGCTCACTTAAGATTTTCTTAAGTGATCCATACACATTTGGTCTCTTAGAATCATTTGAATAGTTCATTAAATACTCAAATCTAGCCTATTTGGTAAACCATTGACCCAAATGAAATCAAATACAATTTAGAGCAAAAGCATTTATCTTAGAGAATTAAAATCTCTTAGCATATCAGAAGCTATAATAATATTATCCATAGAAATTCTCTTTTTAATAAAATCGGATTGATTGGGATTAATAATAAAGGGCATAGACCCCTTCGTCCTATTAGTCAAAATCTTATAAAAAATATTACATAAAGAAATTAGCCTATAATCAAAAATTTGAGAGGCATTAGCATGCTTAGGAATAAGAGTGATGGCCGTGGCTTTAATAGTCTTAGACATATAACCAGTATTAAATAAAATGAAGAACTGCTTTACAAAATCCAAATCCGACTATGTCCCAAGAATTTTTTAAAAATTTAAATGTAAAACCGTCTGGTCCTGGAGAAGAAGCGTTCCCAAAAAGACCACCTTTTTAATCTCTTCGTAAGAGACTAGAGCTGTAAGAGAAGCCAAAAGAACATCTGAAATACAATTTCCAGTTGGAATGACATATGAAGAAGCAAAAACCGGCTTTGGGGAATTAAAGAAATTCTTATAATGCTTCACAAAAGCCTTAGAAATATTTTTGATATCATAAATAACATCGAAGTCACTATAAAGAATCTGAATTATGTTCATATTTTGTCTTTAGCGAATTTTAGAATATAGAAAGTCTAAATCATCTTCATCATGACTAAGCCAATTCGTTTTAGCTCTTTGCAAGATCCAAGAAGAACATAAAGATTAATTATAACAGAGTAACTCATTAACTTTCTTCGAGCCTAAATTAAGCTCAATATCCAACGAATTCACTTGAATCTTCTTAAGTAACTCTTCTTGAAGATCAAGAAGAATTTCAATATTATTAGAAACAGATTTAGAAGAAGTCCAAGACTTACCTTTGATCAAGCCTTTAAGATTGAACAATTTATCATAAAAATCATTATTATGATTACCATAAGAAGCTTTAACAAAAACATCAATAAAAAGATCCTAGAATTCTAATTTTTTTAAACAAAAAATTCTTAAAACGAAATCTATTCCTGCCATGAGATATATCATTATTGCAAAAAATAAGAGGAGAATGATCAGAACATTTAGAACTATCCACATGATAAAAAGAATAAGGAAAAACTTCCAACCAATACTTATTAACTAAGACCTTATCCAGTTTAATATGAATAGAATTATCCAATTGTTAATTAAACCGAGTAAAAAAATTACCAACTCATGCAAACCAATATTAAAAATAAAATTATTAAAAAACAACAACATTAGATAAATAGGCAATGTCCAAATAGACCCAATGCAGTTTTTGTGTTGGGTCTATTTGAACATCGCCAATTTATCTAAAGTTGTTGGTTTATGTTGTGGCGATAAATAGAAAAATAATTTATTTGAAATTTAAAAATTTTAACATTCATGCCTGATGTGATGCTTTTCATGAAAACCCCAATATCACTATATAAATACCCCTTTAAGGCCTGTTATTTGGCACTCTCTTTCTTCATTCTTTATTCTCTACCATCATGCTATATATTGCTCTACTTGCATTCCCTCACATATTTATTGGCCACTCAGATGAAGAAATTTTCCAAGGCATTTGCAAAATCTAAACACTTATGCTTCAAGGAAGGGAAATTCATAGTGTGAGTTCCTGATGGGGTCAATTCCAAATACATTTTTATGATTATAAGCTGTGTTTTAGGTTTTGTTTGGGACAGCTTTTGGCCGTTACATTTTTATTACTGTCATTAAATCTTTATGCTAAAAAGTTGCTTCTGAATGGAGTAAGTACGCCATCCCAAACAAAGCCTTAGGTTTCGTTTGAGGCAGCTTTCTTCCCACTTTCTAAAACAGCTTTTCCGTACAAAAATTTTTTGAATTCAAAATTTTTGTACCAAAAAGCTGCTTAAGAAAGCAATAAGAAAGTTGTCACAAACAAAATCTTACTGTGAATCAAGTCATGTTAGGCTAGTGACTTTCCATATGCAATCAGATGGTCGATATTTTTAACTTCTATAGGCTATGTTAGTTATATCTCAATTACACAACTCTAATTAGCTTCTCTTAACACATTTCAGATGATTGACAGCATTGCAAATTGCACCATCTCATCTTCGAATAATCGTTTATTTCAAGCAAATCCATATAACAAAACAGCAAAGATTCACATTGTGAGACTTTTTGTGAATCTATTTTAGTAACTAATGCTGCGAAAAAACAAAAAAGAGTAAAGTGTAGGTGCCAGACACCGAGCTCAAGCGTAAAAGCCACAACAGGCATGTGTAGTGAGGTACCCAAATGAATATAAAGAGACACCATATTTAGATAGCTGGGAGAAATAATAAGATTTGTACCAGTAGTAGCTAACATCTATTAAACATTTTTTCAGCAAGAATAGTTGGCCAGAAGCCCTAAAGAGCATTTTGATGCACACAGCAAGCACAGTATCTCAATTAGAAATGGCAGCAATCATCACCATCAATCACTAAATACTTGACTAAACTTTAATAGGTGAAAATAAGATGTTCACCTACACAACAATGTCTTGAGAAGTAATAGTAGCTCCTCATGATTCTGGTTTTGAGGATTCTTTCATCTCATCCCCACCATCCTCCTGCATTCGAGGAGAAAGAACAAGTGATTAACAAGAATTTGCACACACAGAGTGAGAGTGAGAGAGAGAGAGAGAGAGAGAGAGACCGTTAAGTCAGAGGTCCATAGAGTCAAGTTGTCTCGGAGAAGTTGCATGATCAAAGTGCTATCCTTGTAGGACTCTTCACCAAGAGTGTCCAACTCCGAGATAGCCTCATCAAAGGCCTACAACGAGTTCATTTGAATAAGATCACTGAATTGAGACACTGGGAACAACTATGTAATTGATGAATTTCCTTGCAAATGCAACCAAGATGCTCAAAGGAGCACTAGTGAAGCCACTAATCTTAATATGATAAAAATTTTTTTCTAGAATACTCAACTTTATTATATTATTTAATTTTTTTATTATTTTGATGTATTTATTTGAGGAATTATCTTTATTTTAAATTAGAAAATAGGATTTTTAGGACTTCACTATTTTGATAATTAATTATTAATGAAATTCGAGTCTACCGTTACTCATTCCCCCATGTTTCTTCTCTCTCCTGATTTGTCAAAATTAAAAAAAAAAAAACCAGAAACCATAATTTACTTTTCCCAAGATCCCCCATTTCTGTCTCACTCATGGTTGGGACCTCCCAAGGCTTCCTTCTCTAGAAATATCTTTCACAGATTTCCTAGGCAACTTTCTTGATTTCTCTTCTTAAGTGATCAGAACTTTCTCTTCCTCCCTCTCTTTAACATAGCTTCAATTCCTTTCACAAAAAAGCGTGACTACAAGAAATCACAATTAAAAAAAAAAGGAAAAAGAATATGATCAAGCAAAATTGATTATCAACTAAAGCCAATCACAAAATTGGCACTAATAATGAATCTTCTTTAACATCAATATTAATTAGAATATCCTTCTTTCCACATTGCCCACACTATTTGTCACCGGTTTCCAAGCAATATGGTGATCCTTGATTAAGAGAATCATTTAAGAAGAAACACAGAAGCACAAACAAAAGCACGGTCACTTCTTTTCCAAGGAGAATTTTAAAAATTAAAACATACGAATGAATCAGTTTTCTATGGGGACCCATCTATTCCAAGGATGGTAACTCTTGAAATCCAGCCGTTCCTAGTATAAAGGATCCGACGGACACAAAGATCAATCCGTGGGATACTCTCATGGATCACGCCATAATGAGGGAATGAATTTAGGAAAGATTTTATTTTATTATTTGTGTATTAAATCTGCAATTTATTATTTCCTCATTAGGACATCTTGTATAGATCTATAAATAGGGAAGATTGTAATGAATAAAGACAAGCTTTTCCCTCTCAAATCCTCGTTTTTAACATGGCATCAGAGCTTACCGGAGGGAAAACTTCGTGAAAGAGGCCTTCGTTGCCGTTGACGGAAAGTCATCAAAGGAACGTCGTCGAATAGCCACGAAGGATCCGAAGGAGCCAAAGAAGCCTCGCGTGAAGCAACAATCCCGATCCGACAGGAGTAAGCATCCGATCCGACAAGAAGTCCCGATCGTCGAAGGCGTTCCGATCGTCGAAGGCGTCCCGATCCGACCGGTAGAGAAGCCTCCTGCGTGCGTACCCTAATCGAGCGGCTCCTACGTGCGAAAGGAGCGATCGGCTGAATCTCTAGAGCCCGATCAAGGGGCTCTTGCGTGCGAAAGGAGCAATCGGCTTCTTCTCTGGAGCCCGACCTCCTGCCTAGTCCTGATCTGAGCCTTTTGAAAGGCTCGGCCGGTTTGGTTTAGTAAACCAGGAAAAAAAAAGAGGAAAAGAAAAAGAAAAAAAAAAGAAAAAAAAAAACTTTGACCTTTATTGTCGAACAAAGAAAATTTTTTAGGAAGCCTTAATTGCTTTCCAATGTCTGAAATTAATTCCTCCCAAAGCGTTGAGCAAAATGAGGAGTCGATGGTGCACCAAGGATGAGGTGACCTTCAAAGCATGCAACCTTCCTATCGTCTAAATGGGAAGAACTACCTGAAGTGGTCTCAGTTTGTGAAAACCTACTTGAAGGGGAAAGGTAAAATACATCATCTCCTTGGAGGAGGACCAAATGAAGGAGATCCCAAATTTGGGGCATGGGATGAAGCAGACTCCATGATTATGTCATGGATGTGGAATTCCATGACTCCAGAAATTAGTGACACATTTATGTTCCTCTCAACGACGAAGGACATATGGGATGCTGCCAGACAAACCCTTTTCTCATACTTCCAGAATGAAGGGATCATCTATGAGTCCTCATGTGTCCACACCCCACAACAAAATGGGGTTGCAGAGAGGAAAAATTGTCACCTTCTAGCCACCACCCGAGCCTTCCTATTTGACTACAATACACCCAAATCCTATTTAGGGGAAGCTCTCTTAACTACAGCCTATCTCATAAACCGATTACCTTCAACAGCTTTAGGCCTTAAAACTCCAATGGAGACCTTGTCCTCTTTTTACCCAGAATTTCGAACCCATCATAATATTGCACCCAAAATCTTTGGATGCACTGCCTATGTTCATATCCACAGCCATGAGCGAGGAGAATTAGATCCAAGAGCACTCAAATGCATCTTTGTTGGTTATTCAGCTACCCAAAAAAGTTATAAGTGTTATCATCCTCCCACAAAAAAAAACCTTTGTTTCTATTGATGTTACTTTTGAAGAGAAAAATTCTTATTTCTCAAAAACTCATCTTCAGGGGGAGACTGAACTTGAGGAAGATGAAGAAATTGAACTAGCACCTCTTGACATTCCTCCACCACCTCAAAACAATCCACCTGAAATCCAAGAAAGGGAAACAAATGACAACATTATTAGATTTGGAAAGGTTTACTCCAGATGTACAAGCTCAAGCTATACTCCAAAGCAGATCCAAGAATCTGAACCATCTCCTGGAAATAAGGTAAGTTCACCACCTCCCTTATCAAACAACTATATATCCTTCAACAACTTTTCATCGTCACACAAAAATTTTCTTGTTACATTAGAAGATATCTATATTCCTAAAGATGTTTCTGAGGCCTTATCTGATAAAAATTGGAAAAATGCCATGAAAGATGAAATGCAGGCCCTGGAGAAGAACAAAACATGGGAGATTGTCAATCTACCGATAGGGAAAAAATCTGTCGGCTGCAAATGGGTGTTCTCAGTAAAATACAAAGCTGATGGTACACTGGAGAGATATAAGGCAAGACTAGTGGCACAAGGGTTTACTCAAACGTATGGCATTGACTACCAAGAAACGTTTGCACCTGTGGCCAAGATGAATACTGTCTGAATACTATTCTCACTAGCTGCCAAGTATAATTGGCAGTTGGAACAACTGGATGTGAAAAATGCATTCCTACATGGGGACTTAGAAGAAGAGATATTTATGGAAATACCACCAGGTTTTAAAGAAAAATCTGAAGGTAACAGGGTGTGCAAACTGAAAAAAGCTCTATATGGGCTCAAACAATCACCAAGGGCCTGGTTCGGAAAATTCTCAAAATTCATGCTCTTGAATGAGTATCAACAGAGTCAAGGGAATCATACACTATTCTTCAAACACTCAGACTCAGGGGGAGTCACAATATTATTAGTGTATGTTGATGATATTATTTTGATTGGAAGTAATGAAGAGGACAAAGCCAGTTTAAGGAAAAATCTTGCTAAGGAATTTGACATCAAAGAACTTGGTAGACTAAAATATTTTCTCGGAATTAAAGTAGCTCACTCCAGCAAAGGAATCTTCATTTCACAACAGAAATACATCAAAGATCTTCTAAGAGAAACAGGTAAACTTGCCTGTAAGCCAGCACCAACACCAGTAGAACCTAATCTTAAACTGGGAGAAGCTAAAGAAGATCCAGATGTAGATAAAGTGGCCTATCAGAGACTTGTAGGGAAGTTGATCTACCTCTCCCATACTAGACCAGACATAGCATTTGCTGTAAGCATGGTCAGTCAGTTTATGCAGAATCCGAAGCAGATTCACTTGCAAGCGGTAGACAGGATATTGCACTACCTTAAAGGAAGACCAGGAAAAGGAATTCTCTTTAAGAGAGATCGTGGAATAACCCTAGAAGTATACATGGATGCTGACTACGCAGGATCACCGGTTGATAGAAGATCTACCTCTGTGTATTGCACATTTCTTGGAGGTAACCTAGTTACATGGAGAAGCAAGAAACAGAATGTGATGGCAAAATCTAGTGCAGAAGCAGAATATCGAGCTATGGCCTTGGGAATATGTGAGCTACTATAGATCAAAATAATCTTAGAAAATCTGAAGGTTAAGTGGGATGAGCCCATGAAGCTACATTGTGACAACAAATCAGCAATCAGCATAGCCCACAATCCAGTCCAACATGATAGGACCAAGCATATAGAAGTGGACCAACATTTCATTAAAGAAAAACTAGACAGTGGTCTAGTAAGTGTTGACCATGTATCATCAAAGGATCAACTTGCAGATTTCCTTATTAAAGGATTGGACAGTTCTGTCTTTCTCCGTATGATTGACAAGCTGGGAATGACGGATCCATATTTCCCAGCTTGAGGGGGAGTGTTGAAATCCAACCGTTCCTAGTACAAAGGATCCGACGGACACAAAGATCAATCCGTGAGATACTCTCATGGATCACGCCATAATGAGGGAACGAATTTAGGAAAGATTTTATTTTCTTATTTGTGTATTAAATCTGCAATTTATTATTTCCTCATTAGGACATCTTGTATAGATCTATAAATAGGGAAGATTGTAATGAATAAAGACAAGCTTTTCCCTCTCAAATCCTCGTTTTTAACAGTAACTATAAAGCCTAGACCCCTAGGGAATGCAGCTTGTAGCTTGAAAGCAGACTTCAATGATATTATTTTTTCTTTACTTCAAAGAGGCCCCAAGTCCCAAGTCCTGGATGAGAAAAGTGGAGGGTTGCGTTAGGTAGTCGACAGCCAGTATAAAACTTGTCGAACAATAACGACATTAATCCTTTAAGAAATTGTGTTAATGCTAGGGCGTCCCCTGGAAGCGACGCGCTGTATGGCCTGAATACAGTGACAAGTGTGCAAGGGCCGCTGCACCGGCGCCAGGGTGCAGTGTTAAATAGGCAAGGGTTCCCACATCAAGGACGGATATGGGCAAAGAAGCTAGTCCATGAAACTAAAATTAGGATAGAAACTTGGAATATAGGTTCCCTTACAGGAAAATTAATGGAATTAATAGATATTATGATTCATAGGAAGTTGAATATTTTGTGCATTTAGAAAACTAAATGGGTTGGTGAGAAGGCTAAGGAAATTGATAGTTTAGGATTTAAACTTTGGTATTCGGGTAAGAGTCGTACTAGAAATGGTGTAGGTGTTATTATAGATAAGAGTTTAAAGGATAATGTTATAAAAATTAATAGGATTGAAGATAGAATTATAGCTTTAAAGATTGTTATTGATGATAAGATTGTTAATATTATAAGTGCTTATGCTCCTCAAGTAGGTTTGGATATGAGTTCTAAATTAAATTTTTGGAATGACTTAAAAGAATTAATACAAAAGATACCTCTTGAAGAAAGTTTTTATTAGAGGAGATTTAAATGGACATGTTGGTAGAGAGGTAGATGATTTTAAAAGCATTTATGATAGCCATGGATTTAGAACGACGAATGAAGGTGGCAAGACCATATTGGATTTTTGTTTAGCTTGTGATTCTTCAATTGCTAATACCTTATTTAATAAAAGAAATGAGCATCTCATCACTTATAAAAATGGATATAGTACAACACAGATTGACTATTTTCTTATTCGAAAACTAAATCGTTTAGATTGTAAAGATTGTAAAGTTATTCCGAGTGAAAATTTATGTACCCAACATCGATTATTAGTTTTGGACTTTAAGATAAAAGACATAAAATAAAAAATAAATTAAAACGATTTTCTAGGATTAGATGAGAGCATTTAAAGAATATTAACAAAAATATTTTTGAAAATAAGATCTTAGATCTTAAGATTTTGTCTGTGCATGAGATGCTAATATTATGTGGGAAAAAGTGGCTAGTGATATTAAGAATATTGCAAAAGATATCCTTGGAGTATCAAAGGAAAAAGCTCCTAATAGTAAAAGTAGTTGGTGGTGGAATCCAAATGTGCAAGAAAAGATTAAAAATAAGAAGCTTTGTTATAAAAATTGGTTTAATTTTAAAAATTCTGATAATTGGGAAATATATAAAGTGGCTCGTAAGGATGCTAAGAAAGCAATATGCGATGCAAAGACATTAGCTTTTAGTGATTTATATAATAAATTAGATACTAAAGAGAGAGAAAGATATATGTATAAGTTAGCCAAACAAAGAGATAGAGTAGTAAGTATTTAGTTCAGGTGAAGTGTATTAAAGATGAAGATCAAAAAATACTTTTCCTAGAAGATATTCAACAAAGATGGATGAGATATTTTGCTAAACTTTTTAATGAATATTGTGAAAATAAGATTGACTATAATGACCTTAGCACCCTAAATGAAAATAAAAATTTCTGTTTTTATCGGCGTATTAGTAAAACTGAAGTTAGAGGCTTTAAAGAAAATGAAGGGTGGAAAAGCTGTTGGACCTGATGATATTCCAATAGAGGTGTGGAAATGCTTAGGAGATGAAGGAATTTCATGACTTACTAAACTTTTTAATACTATTTTGAAGACTAAAAAGATGCCAGATGAGTGGAGAATGAGCATGTTAATTTCTATTTTTAAGAATAAAGGTGATGCACAAGATTGTGCGAGTTATAGAGGTATTAAGTTAATGTCTCATACTTTAAAACTTTGGGAGCGAGTTATGGAGCATAGGTTGCGGCGTGATACTAATGTTTCTCATAATCAATTTGGATTCATGCCGAGTAGCTCGACTATGGAAGCCATATATTTATTAAGAGGTTTGATGGAGAAATATAGAGAAAATAAGGAGGATCTACATATGATATTTATTGATTTAGAAAAAGCATATGATAAAGTTCCAAGAGAAGTGCTATGGAGAGTTCTTGAAAAGAAAGGAGTCAATAATGCTTATATTCAAATCATTAAAGATATGTATGCAGGAGCTATTACTTGTGTTCAAACACAAGGTGGATTGACCAAGTATTTCCCTATTTCGGTTGGGTTACATCAAGGGTCAGCCTTAAGCCCATATCTTTTTGCTTTAGTCATGGATGTTCTCACTAGACATTTGCAAGAGGATGTACCTTAGTGTATGCTTTTTGCTGATGATATTCTTCTTGTTAATAAGACTAGAAAGGGAGTTGAAGGTAAACTTGAATTATGGAGGTCAACCTTAGAGTCTAAAGGTTTTTGCTTGAGTAGATCTAAAACGGAATATATGGAGTGTAATTTTAGTAGTAATAGATCTAGTGAGGGGATTGTGACTTTGGGTGATCAAGTCATTAATAAGAGTACACGTTTTAGATATCTTGGATCTATTGTTCAGAGTGATGGTGAAATAGATGGGAATATTATCAGCAGAATTCAAGTTGGATGGTTGAAGTGGATGAATGCTTCGGGTTTGTTATGTGATAGAAATGTACCCCTCAAACTTAAGGGAAAATTTTATAAGATGGTAGTGAGGCCTGCAATGCTTTATGGTGCCGAATGTTGGCCATTAAAAGAGAAGCATAATACTAAGTTAAGTGTGGCAGAGATGAGGATGCTCAGGTGGATGAGTGGTTTTACCCTTAGAGATAGGATATGAAATGAGCATATACGTGAAAAGGTTGGAGTAGCTCCAGTAGAAGATAAGATTAGAGAGAGTCGCCTTAGATGGTTTGGTCACATAAAACGGCGGCCTTCCGATGACCCGGTTAGGAGAGTAGAGGTATTAGATTTGACTTATGTTAAGAAAGTTAGGGGTAGACCTAAAAAGACTTGGTTATAAAATATTAGGAATGACCTTTCTTTATTAGATTTAAACGAGAATTTGACTTTTAATAGGACACAATGGAGAAAAAGGATTCATGTAGCCGATCCCACGTAGTGGGATAAAGGCTTGATGTTGTTGTTGTTGTTCAAAGAGGCCCCAGCAAGAGCAGTTGATAAGTTTCTTTCATGCAATTCATCCAATAATCTCAAATGACTGAATATCATTGAGAACTGGAATCCATATTATCAAAGAATTCCCTAGATTTTTCTAGCATGGAATTAGTCAAGCAACAAATTTGCTGCCTTTCTAGCAAAAATGATAATATTGTTCCATTAATAATAAAAAATAATTTGGTTTATTTACCAAATATTGCTTATTAGTTTTGCACTTTAAGATGAAGGAGGATAATATAAAAAATAAAGTAAAACACTATTCAGAATTAGATGGGGGTATTTAAAGAAAAATATTAACAAAAATATTTTAAGAGTAATATTTTAGATTTTAAGATTTTGTTTGTGCATGATGAGGAAAATTAGCTAGTGATATTAAGAATATTGCGAAAGATGTGCTTGGAGTTTTGAAGGAAAAAACTCCTAATAGTAATAATAACTGAAGGTGAAATCAAAATGTGCAAGAAAAGATAAAAAATAAAAAGCTTTGTTATAAAAATTAGTTAAGATGTAAAAACTCTAATAATTGGTAAATATATAAAGATGCATGTAAGGAGTCTAAGACAGCAATATGCAATGAAAAAAATTTATCTTTTAATGATTTATATAATAGATTAGATATTAAGGAGGGCAAAGATATATGTATAAACTAGCCAAATAAAGAGATAGTAGTAAGAATTTGGTTCAAGTGAAGTGCATTAAGGATGAAAATCAAAAAGTGCTTTTATTAGAAGAAAATAGTAAACAAAAGTGGATGGGATATTTTGCTAAATTGTGATAATACGATTGACTTTAGTAATTTTAGCACCCTAAGATTTTTATTTTTATCAGTGCATTAGTAAAATTGAAGTTAGAAAGGCTTTAAAGAAAATGAAGTGTTGAAAAGCCGTTGGGTTTGATAATATTCTAATAGAGGTGTGAAAATGCTTAGAAGATAAAAGAATTTTTTGGCTTACTAAATTTTTAATATTATTTTGAAGACAAAAGATGTCATATGAGTGGAGAATGAGTCCGTTGATTTCTATTTTTATGAATAAAGGTTATGCACAAGATTATGCGAATTATTGAGGAATTAAGTTATTGTGTCATACTTTAAAACTATGGGAGAGTAATGGAGCACAGCTTATGATGTGATATGAATGTTTCTCAAAATCAATTTGGATTCATGTCAGGTAGATCTACTACGGAAGTTATACATTTATTGAGAGGTTTGATGGAGAAGTATAGAGAGACTAAGAAGGATCTACATATAATATTTATTGATTTAAAGAAAGCATATGATAAAGCTCCAAGAGAAGCATTAAGGAGAGTTCTAGAAAAGAAATGGGTTAATAATGCTTACATTCCAGTCATTAAGGATATGTATGCAAGGAGTTGTTACTTGTGTTCAAACACAGGGTGGTTTGACTAGTATTTTCCTATTTCAATTGGATTACATCAAGGATTAGCCTGGAGCCCATATCTTTTTGTTCTCACTAGATATTTGCAAGAGGTTGTACCCTAGTGTATGTTTTTTGCTAATGATATATATTTTTTTTTATAAGACTAAAGAGAGAGTTAAAGGTAAACTTGAATTATGGAGTCTAAAAGTTTTCAATTGAGTACATGATGTAGGACTAAATGCTTAAATGGATTATATAAGAATTTGCACGAGTTCTTGAATTAAGCACGAAAGATTACCACTATAAGCAATCAAAACGACAATAGAAAACAAAAAAGGGGTGCCTATGTTTAGGCTAAACCACATGCCAAACACTTGGAGATTCAAAACAAATCGAAATTCAATAACATGCAAGGTAAATAATTTTCAACAAAAATCCCTAATCTAACATTAAGATTAGAAGCAAATAAAAGTGCACTCAAACCTACGTTTACTAAACTTTGGCAATGGCGAAGCAAAACCCTACATTTACTAAGCTTAGGCAAAGGTGAAGCTCGGCTCCTTGTGAATCTCCATCACCTACAAGATTAGGGAGATTAGAGAAGTAAATAAAAAGGGGAAGAAGTTCACCCTTATCAAAACCCGGTAGCAAGTAGTGAGATGTTGATGAAGTTTGTCGTAGTTTCTCGTGAAGATTTCTCTTCAATTTTGGAACCCCTTGCTAAGATTCCACCTTCTCGCAAGCTTGGAAAGCAATTGGCGGTTGGATGATAGCGAAACTGTTGATCTCCTCTTGTTGGAATTGATGGAGAGCAAGTTGTCCTTCTTGGACAGCAGTTTGAAAAGGACTCCCGTTGGTAGGGAGGCCAGGTGAAGATGTCAGAGTCCTTGGACAGCAGTTTTCCTAATGCTGAAGTTCATAACAACAGACAATCTTCTTCTGGATAGCTTTGGGTTGGCTGAAATTCTTGGACAGCCTGCAGGTGGTGTCCAGAAATCTGGACAGCACTTGGAAACTTCAGGAAGAGAAGGAAAAAACTGAGATAAGAGGGCTTGTGGTGGACGGCTAGAGTTGAGGGGATCAGGGAATTGATTGGAGACTTAATTTAGGAGAAATTAAGCAGATAGGAGAGAGTAGGGGGTGGCTAGATGACTGGAGCTTGATTGGGTTTAAATTAGGAAAGGATTTAATGGGAAAGGGAGGGGTCGGCCATGCAATAGGGAGTTAATTGGGGCTTTTGAATTCTTTCCAATCATAGGATATTTAATTAAGGGAAGAGAATTAAAGGGAATCTCCAATTAATTTCAGATTTAAAGAGCTTTGGAAAGTGTCTAAATTTAAGAGTAGGGGATTAGGAAAGAAATAATTAAATCCTTATTAATTGGAAATTCAAAAGGATTTAATTAAGAAACTTTTTCAAAATAGGTTTCCTAAATTAAGGAAGAATTTCAAATTCAAGTAATTTTGAATTTTGAAATTAGACATTCCTAAATTAAAAGTGGATGCTTATGGAAAGTAGTCAAGAGAGAGTGGAATTTGTGGAGAGGAGGTGAGGGTAACATAGGGCCGGCGGCATCATGGGGCTAGGAGGGATTAGGGGATGGGATTTGGGGTTTCTTAATTTGGATTTCGGAAATAGAAAAGGTTTAATTAAATCCCATTCAAATTTAAAATTTAAACGGACTCAAGTTTGAAAACTTTCCTAAAATAAATTTTATAATTTTAGGAAAGATTTTAAAATTCAAATTGGGTGAATTTGAATTCAAAATCCAACCAAAATTATGACAATCTTGATTAGGAAATAAAACCAAATGGGGTAAGGTTAGAGGGTGGCCGGCAGCTTGCTTGAGTTGGAGCAAAGGGGAAGGCCGACAATTTGGGATGAAGTAGCTTGGGGAAATTTGTGGGTGGGATGATGGTTCGGGTGGGGTGGTTGTTGGAGGAGGAAAAGAAAGAGATAGAAAAAATAAAAACCACGAACCCGTCCGTCTCCAAGGTTGGTGGGTGATCCGAGTTCTTCCCTCTCCTTGGGATCATTCTCCATGACTCTCAAGCTCTCATGAGAATTCACACAAGACAACAATATTTGATTAATCATTCATTCATTCCTTTTCAAAGAGAACATAGGAGCTAAAAATAGCCTCGTACATAAGACTCAAAATAAAAAGACAACAACACCCTAAGGGCTTACATACGACCTCCCTTTAAGTAAGGGGTAAAAAAGGAAAAACAATTACAACATAACAATAAAAGACAAATAACAAAATAAAACAAATACATGAAATAACTAAAAAGTCATCTACGCGATCGTGGCCATAGATCGACGACCACGCCTTTGATTCATGCTCTGATGTCCTCATCAGTAGATCTAAAATCAAATATATAGAGTGTAATTTTAGTAGTAATAGATCTAGTGGGGGAATTGTGACTTTGGGCGATCAAGTCATTAATAAGAGTACATGTTTTAGATACCTTGGGTCTATATGAGTGATGGCGAAATTAATAGGCATATTATTAGTAGAATTCAAGTTAGATGATTGAAGTGGAATGCAATGGGCTTTTTGTGTCATAGAAAAGTCCACCTCAAACTCAGGGAAAATTATATAAGAAGGTGGTGAGACCTGCAATGCTTTATGGTGCAAAAGGTTGGACATTAAAAGAGAAGTATAATATTAAGTTAAGTATTGAAGATATGAGGATGCTTCGGTGGATGAGTGGCTTTACTTTTAGAGATATGATACAAAACGAGCATATATGTGAAAATGTTGGAGTAGCTATAGTGGAAGATAAAACTAGAGAGAGTCTGATGTGATACGTAATGCATGGAAACAAGAACTGCTTGGGGATTTTAATATAAGATTGTTAAAGCCTTGCTAGTTATAGAATTAATGCCTACCCGAATTAAGTTCACGGAATTATCAAGTCGAAATTAAGTAAGGCATGTGGTTACAGCTAGATTAATGGGACAATATCAAATTGACAACATAGAATTAGATAGTAATGTTATGAAGAGAAACAATAATCCACAATTAACAAATAGAACTTTCACCTTGGGTCTCTCACTCACTCTCTTGTTGGTGGCACTTTAATGGAGGAAGATTGAGATCAACCTAGCGATGCCACTAGGAGACAAATGACGCACAAAGTGTAGTCCGTTGGAGTGGTAGCCGGTGGCGGGTAGTCCATGGGATGAATAGAGAGCATCCAACGTCTTATCCTTTCTTCCTTGATCATCAAAGACGAAGCTGTGGTTGATGTCGGGGTCGGCCTTCCATGGATGTGGCGAGCTCTCTTCTTGAGCCCTTGAGGGGGGGGGGGGGGGGAAGGTGGTGGTTTAGTGAGGGGAGGGGCTTGGCCGTGAGCAAGGGGAAGAGGGGAAAAATTAGAAAACTGAATTAAATTCAGCCTCAAGGGGTTTTGGAGGGAGATTAATTTGAAATTTCAAATTAATCCATTAATGGTTAGAGGTGTTTATTGAGGAGATAATTATGGGCTGATTTGGTGGGGCTTTGAATTTAAATTGGGAAAGAGAAAAGCCCATTAAGGGGCCGGCCACATGTAGAGGAGAGAGGAGATTTGAGAATTTAAATGAGTGGGGACCACAAGGAGTTAATTAAGCATAATAAAATCTGACATTTAATTTCAGAATTAATTATATCATAAGTAACTCCCAAATTCAAATGAAAATAAGAGGGAATTTGAATTTGAATTTCAAACATGTGTAACTCCTCTTAATTAATTATCATAAGTAACTCCCAAATTCAAATGAAAGTAAGAGGGAATTTGAATTTGAATTTCAAATATGTGTAACTCCTCTTAATTAATTTTCCAAATTAATATGGCTTAATTAGGAAAGTCATTAAGAGAGGGGAATTCAAAATTCAAAGGGGGGAGCTAGAGGGGACCGGCGGCAAGGGGGTCCAAAGGGTGGCCGGCGGGCTGCTGGCCGGCTGTTGGCCGGCGAGTGGGGGTTTGTAGGCCGGCGGTCTGGGCGGCTCAAGGGGAGGCGGCAGCAAGGGGTGAGGGGAAGGGAGGAGGGGAATTTCAAGGGAATTGATTTGCTAAAAATCCACTCACCTCAATTTTCTTCAATCCGGATCTCCACGAAAATAACTTGGCGAAAATTTAGAACTCTCGAAGACAAAATAATTTGGCGAAAAAAATCTAGAACTCACAAAGAGATCTAGCTTCTCCTACGAACTCATTAAGAGATCGAGGAGGGGAACTCACAAAGAGATCATAAGTGGCAAATTTTCATTCATCAAAAACTAAACTATTACAAGAGAAGGGCCATATAAATATGCCTCACAATGACAAAGAAAAACAAAAGACTAAAATGCCCCTTGGGCTACAATAGCGACCAAATACCCATAAGGGCAAAAGCGGAAAAACTGAAAATAACATAAACTACTACATGAAATGACCAAAAATAAAACTCATGATCGTAGCCGTTGATCTCCGGCGTCTCCTGATGGTACATGTGTCGAAATCGTTGACGATGTCCTCATCATTCTCCCCAGGTGGGAGAAAACTCGACCCCGTCGAGTAAGCATCTATAGAGCTCTCGTATCACTCTAGTAAGTCGGGGTCCACTTGCTGCAGCTCGTCACGATCAACCCATGTATTCCCCGTTCTCGGTTTCCCTGCTCACTGAACTAGATACCTTGGTTGACCATCATCTCTAGTGGAAATTTGAGTTCATCACTAAGTATCATCTCAATCTTCTCTGTATTGGGTAGATTAGGCAATTTTGGGGGTGGAGTTAGGCTGGGGATCTCACCAGGTGGGTTCACACAAGGCTCATTATTTCGTGAAATAGGAGGGTTACACTCTGGACCCTTCGAAGGTTACAAGATCTTCGATGTTAATATAGGATTAATGTTAAAACCTTCATGAAGGTCTGACACATAAGCATTACTATTTAAATTTGTTTGTTGTTATTTGAAAGGTCCAATGCTTCTAGCATGTAACTTTTATAACGGTCCCTTGTGGGAACCGCTCCGGACAAATCCGAACCATTACAAAATTTCTAATATCAAATTCTTTGAACCGTCTCTTGAGATCAACAGTAAGTTTATAACTGACATTGCTTTGGTTATTCTTTTTATTAATATCCTTACGCAGTTCTTGAAGATGATATGCCAATGTGGATGCATGAGAATTGGTGCGTATGATGAATGACAAGAATCATGAGCTTACAAACTAAAGTTTTAAACATAGACAAATTAGGATGACAACAGACTACAACACACACACACACGACATACTAACTCACACGAACGCGTAGCTATAACTGGTGGACGAGTCATAAAAAAGAGGGGTCTAAAGTGTTCGATCTAATGGAACGGGTGTAGGGGGAGCAATGAAGACATCCTTAGCTAAAAGGGCATCTTAGCTCGGGTCACAGATAGTCTCCCAGGGGTAGTAAGGTGATCTAGTAAGGTCAGCCAACTAGGAGAGGGAAGTTCCTTAACAGGGAAAGACAAGGAGGTAGCGGGCAAAATGTAAGAATCAGGAGTATGATAGGACGATGGGTCATCACTCTCAACCATAATAACATAGCACAAAGAATCACCAGCAGGTATGGGATTCAAAAGTCGGGGTATCATGTCCAGAGTAGATGTGGGCACAACATGAAAGTGTGGGTTAATATCCTCATTCCAGTCGGTAGGCGGAGTGATGTGGTAAGCCCAATCAGGAAGGACAAACTCTTTCAAAAGTAAATCCAAAGGGGCAACTCCTAAAATAGGCTCCAACAAATCAAAAGATGACTTATTGTACAAATTAGGCTCAAAAACTTTCAGACTCGAAGTACAGTCTTCTGAAAGAGACTCGGGTTTGGTTGCGACCCTAAGATCCATGGGTTCCGTTTCACTTGAATCCGGTGATATATTTGATTGACTTACTTCCAACTCGAGATTATCTAAGTCGTCATCAGAATTATCCAAAATTAAATCAGAATTATCCAAAACTAAATCAGAATTATCCAAAATTAAATCAAAATTATCATAATTATCCGGAATAATCTCAGTATGTGTTACAACTAACTCAGGATCTTCCAAAATTAAATCCAAAGTGTTCAAAGTCCGGTTGGTTACTTCCGAGATCACACTACTATCATCCAAGCATACTTTATCCTCGAGGAGACTAGGATCGGGGTGGGCTAAGGTGTCGTCATTCAAAGGTTCTAACTTTCCTAGTTCAGGGTTTAAGTCATTCAGGAAGTCTGATTCAATTACTCTTGTTTCATCCTCAAAGACGTCTTCATTATCCTTAATATCATTAGCATCCACGAAATGGATGCACTCAGTTTTAGGTTCAGAGGACTTTTTCTTGTTAATCACACTTGCAGGGTCAAGGATTGGGGAGGCTAAAGGTTGACTGGGATGACTAAAAGTTGGTCCAAGTGGGGAGTCATAAGAGATCGATCTATCAGAAGATCTAATAGAGGATTGGCCATTAAGGTTATGTGAAGACCTACAGGGTGGGGCAGCAACCCTGATGTTATTAAAGGAAGATTGGTTTCGACTATAGTGATGTCCATGGTTTGTCCTACCAAAGGAGGTAGGGTGATGCTCTAGATGACGGTCACTAGTAGAGAGTCGGTATTTTAAATTAAGATCTCGCCTCATGTCTTTCCAATTAGGGTACTCACCGCGAGATTCCTTATGATCTTCCAATTTCATCCAAAATTGAAGAGCTCGACCTTTAATGTGAGACCTAGCGATGCTAACCTGGTTGGGTTCAGAGATATGACATGATTCAAAATAGTCATCTAGTTGTCTAGCCCATTCCCTAAAGTAGAAAGGGTCCGAGGAACCATCAAAGGTGGGTAAACGGTAAGGTGACTCTAAGTGAGGTCTTTGCTGCTTAGGATCAGGTCTAGGTTGATAAGTTGAGTGGGGCATCCTCCGACTAACATGATTGACCGACTCGGACACGTACCTAGAGTGGGGAGAGTCAACAAGTTCCTCATTTGTGGTTTTCGTTAGCGAGCCTACAAGACTAACTAGGTCGTCTAACCTCTTTTGAAATCCTATCGAGTCCATTGGAAAGTGCTAAGTGAAGCTTAAAGAAGAATGGGCGCATGATACATCACTTAGACACCAAGTTAGGCTCACTTAGACTCACTATTGGGTGCAGCAAATGTTTGGACAGCAAACCATAATAGTTGGTGAAGAAGTCTAGGTGTATAGGATGGATTTTGGGATGTGGGCAGCACCTAAACGCTAGGGTAAGATGGTCCTAAGGCCTCTATATGCTGTTGGAATGCGGTGGACAGCAACCTAACACAATGGCGTAAGTTGTCGAAGTGTTTGGGGTTGAGTGTAGAGTGGGGGCAGCAACTTAACAAGGGTTTAAGGGCACCTAAAAGTCCCTAAATGGTGCAGGAAAAGTGCTGGACAGCAAAGTTTTCAAATGTAGTTAGTGGCCTAAACACTTAGGTGAGTTGGAATGGCTAAGACAACACTTATGTAATGAACTATGCTTGCTTAAGATGCTTAACATGCAGAAATTTTTCTGGACAGCAAAGTAAAGCAGAAAAAATTCAATTAAATGAGCAAGGGTACGCATGCAAATGAACCAAAAAATGATGACCAACTCCCTAGGAACTTCTAGCACAAGCAAAGCATGCTAGCCATGCTCTGATACCAAGATGATGTGATACGTAATGCATGGAAACAAGAACTGCTTGGGGATTTTAATATAAGATTGTTAAAGCCTTGCTAGTTATAGAATTAATGCCTACCCGAATTAAGTTCACGGAATTATCAAGTCGAAATTAAGTAAGGCATGTGGTTACAACTAGATTAATGGGACAATATCAAATTGACAACATAGAATTAGATAGTAATGTTATGAAGAGAAACAATAATCCACAATTAACAAATAGAACTTTCACCTTGGGTCTCTCACTCACTCTCTTGTTGGTAGCACTTTAATGGAGGAAGATTGAGATCAACCTAGCGATGCCACTAGGAGACAAATGGCGCACAAAGTGTAGTCCGTTGGAGTGGTAGCCGGTGGCGGGTAGTCCATGGGATGAATAGAGAGCATCCAACGTCTTATCCTTTCTTCCTTGATCATCAAAGACGAAGCTGTGGTTGATGTCGGGGTCGGCCTTCCATGGATGTGGCGAGCTCTCTTCTTGAGCCCTTGAGGGGGGAGGGGGAGGGGGGGGGGGGCGGGAAAAGGTGGTGGTTTAGTGAGGGGAGGGGCTTGGCCGTGAGCAAGGGGAAGAGGGAAAAAATTAGAAAACTGAATTAAATTCAGCCTCAAGGGGTTTTGGAGGGAGATTAATTTGAAATTTCAAATTAATCCATTAATGGTTAGAGGTGTTTATTGAGGAGATAATTATGGGCTGATTTGGTGGGGTTTTGAATTTAAATTGGGAGAGAGAAAAGCCCATTAAGGGGCCGGCCACATGTAGAGGAGAGAGGATGTTTGAGAATTTAAATGAGTGGGGACCACAAGGAGTTAATTAAGCATAATAAAATCTGACATTTAATTTCAGAATTAATTATATCATAAGTAACTCCCAAATTCAAATGAAAATAAGAGGGAATTTGAATTTGAATTTCAAACATGTGTAACTTCTCTTAATTAATTATCATAAGTAACTCCCAAATTCAAATGAAAGTAAGAGGGAATTTGAATTTGAATTTCAAATATGTGTAACTCCTCTTAATTAATTTTCCAAATTAATATGGCTTAATTAGGAAAGTCATTAAGAGAGGGGAATTCAAAATTCAAAGGGGGGAGCTAGAGGGGACCGGCAGCAAGGGGGTCCAAAGGGTGGCCGGCGGGCTGCTGGCCGGCTGTTGGCCGGCGGGTGGGGGTTTGTAGGCCGGCGGTCTGGGCGGCTCAAGGGGAGGCGGCGGCAAGGGGTGAGGGGAAGGGAGGGGAATTTCAAGGGAATTGATTTGCTAAAAATCCACTCACCTCAATTTTCTTCAATCCGGATCTCCACGAAAATAACTTGGCGAAAATTTAGAACTCTCGAAGACAAAATAGTTTGGCGAAAAAAATCTAGAACTCACAAAGAGATCTAGCTTCTCCTACGAACTCACTAAGAGATCGAGGAGGGGAACTCACAAAGAGATCATAAGTGACAAATTTTCATTCATCAAAAACTAAACTATTACAAGAGAAGGGCCATATAAATAGGCCTCACAATGACAAAGAAAAACAAAAGACTAAAATGCCCCTTGGGCTACAATAGCGACCAAATACCCATAAGGGCAAAAGCGGAAAAACTGAAAATAACATAAACTACTACATGAAATGACTAAAAATAAAACTCATGATCGTAGACGTTGATCTCCGGCGTCTCCTGATGGTACATGTGTCGAAATCGTTGACGATGTCCTCATCAGAGTCTCCTTAGATGGTTTGGTCACATAAAACGGCGACCTTCCGATGACCCAGTTAGGAGAGTAAATGTATTAGATTTGGATTATGTTAAGAAAGGTAGAAGTAGACCTAAAAAGACTTAGTTAGAAAATATTAGAAATGACCTCTCTTTATTAGATTTAAATGAGAATTTGACTCTTAACCGGATACAATGGAGAAAAAGAATTAATGTAGCCCACCCCACGTAGTATGATAAAGGCTTGATGTTATTATTGTGGTTGTTGTATTAATAAAAATATTGCTTTGGGGTAGTAGCATGATCATCCAAAATTTGTCCCACACCAATAAAAAAAAGTATCTTTCAATTTTCATGTAGGAATTCAATCCAAAAATATTGAATAGCTTTTCAACCCTAAAAATAGTGGAATGAAAGCAACATTTGCAAGCAAAAGGTGGTGGCATGGGGGGACAATGTCGATGGGCAATGGGCAACAACAACGGGTAACTAAAAGAGGATATAAAGGACGAGAGGCGGGAATGATGAGAGGGCACAATGTAGAGTTCACGAACAACGGTAACATCATGTATTTTGAAATGGCTTGCGTATAATACACCAAAAATAAAATAAGAGGTAAATTTTAAATTTCACAGAAAAAACTTATGATTTATTTCTCTCAAACAAAGTCTAAAAAATTTAAAACCCTCTAAAGCAATAATTTCTTTTGATTTTTTTTTATGCTCCTAAGATATGCATCCATAACTAGTACTACATATTACTTGGTCCAATTCTCTCGTAGAATCAACTTAACAACCTTTGTAAGAAGTTTTTTCTTTCCATCAAAGTAAGAAAAAAATTTATGTGATTTGGTGGAATCACTTTTATAAGTATTTATCTCATTTCAAAAAATATGCGTTAGCTATTACAAGACCATAAGCTATTAAGAAATCAAGTATAACTCTCTCTTTATATTTCTTTCTCATATTAGATAGCTTACATGATTCCTTTTCTAGCCCATCATATTGTAGAACATATATGATGGTGATGCTTTTAAGAAGTGTCCAGGGTTGTGGTGAAAGGTTTAGGATTAGTCAAAGACTAATGAAGGTAATGTCTGGGTTTAAAGTTTTGGGATGGATTTCTTATAAAACCTTTTTGCAGTGGATGGTTAGGTTATCTTTAATGAAAAAGGGTGGAGATCTGCATATCAAAGTTTGAGATATTAGTTAACATATGAAGGTGATTTTTAAGTTAATTGGATAGTGGTTAGAAAGTTATGAATTTTTTATATAGATTGGCCACAATAGGTTTGTAGGAAAAATTAGGATTTAGTTGAATAGGTATGGCTCAATTTTTCTAAGGTATGAAATGGTTTAAGCATTTGGGAAGGTATTAGGCATATAGAAGAATAAGAAACAAGAGAGAAAATGATAAATTAGTGTTCACAAAAATTAGCTGTGATTGATTTAAAAATCAATCCCAAAATTGGCAAAATAAACTTCTTGTAAACTAAGTTTTTGCAAGAGATCAAAACTATTTTTTATTAAATCAATGAATATAAATAGTGCATTAAGTGTTGTAGAAAGTGATGAAAATCCACAATAAAATACACCAAAATCTCTCCTTGAAAATTCGTCAATAAGCTATAATGGTAACTTCTCAAAATCTCTCCTTATTTCAAAATAAATAATATTACTCCAATTAAAAAAATTCAACTAAGTATTTAATTGCTTCTTTTGAATCCTTATTTGGGTTGATTGAAATGATTCCAAAATAAGTTTTTATATTTAAAATATTTTCTCCAAACCTCACATCTAATGTTCTTATGTCGTAGAAAAAATAAAATAAAATAAAATAAAAAACAAAGTACAATTAATTTTCATGATAACAAGTCTTCGACAATGATATAGTGAGAGGCCTCCTTGCTCGTCTTGTATCACTATATGCCCATTTAATTACATGTAAATGGTACTCTTTTTTCTTTTTTAAAAAAAATGCTTGTTATTTTAAGATAATAGGGAATTGTGAAATCCAGTATATTTTCACCTATTAAGTTTCAATCTTATATTCCATAACACCACATGAATCCGCTCATAGCCTATCCTACTATAACCTATATACCCATTTAATTACCTGTAATAATATCATTTCTTCCTCAAGAATACTATGAATTAATTATGATGAGGACATCGGAGCTTGGAAAGTTCATCAAAGACATGGCCGTCGATCAACGACCATGATTGAGTCGATGTATTTTTGAGTATTATTATGTGTTTGTTTTATTATTTGCTTTATTAGTTTTGTTTTCACTTTTTACCTTACTTAATGGAGGTCGTATGTAAGCCCAAGGGGCACTGTCGTATTTTATCTTTGAGTCCTTTGTATGAGGCTATAAGTAGCCCTCTTGCTTTCTTTTGTGGGTAATGAATGATTAAAAGAAAATTCCTGCATTTGTGTTTTCTGAGAGATTTTGAGAGTTCTTGGAGAGAGCTTTGGAGAAGTCCCATGGAGAAGGGCGACGGATCACCCACCAACCTCGGAAGAGTCCGGGTTCGTGGCTACTTTTATTTCTTTTATCCTCTCCCCTATCTCTCCCCTCCTTTCTCCCTCACCGCCGGCCAAGGAGAACCCATCCCCTTCCCGGCTGAATCCACCTCCTCCACAAAAGCTGCCGGCCACCCCTTCCAAAACCCCTCCCTACCTCTCGACCAACCTCCTCACCAATACCTCTCCTAATGGGATGCCCACTCTCCTCATCCTAATCCGCCAAACCCTAATCCCATCCAAATCTAGCCGCCGGCCCCCTCCTCTTCCCATGGCCATGCCTCCTTCCAATTTGGGTTGGCAAAATCGAGAGGGAAAATCCATGACAATTTTGGATTTCAAATTTCAAATTTGAAATCTTTCCTAATTGGGTTTGATCCATATGTGGAAGGTTTTAACTCTCAAATTCAAAATTCAAATTTGAATTGCAAGGAGATGAGTCATTAATCCCTCCAAATTAAATTAGCCTTGTTTGGAAACCCTCATTAATCTCTCCCTAAATTCCTATCCTCCCCTTGCAGCCGCCGCCCCTCTCATATCCCCTCAATTAATTTCTTTCCACTTAAGCTCCCAATCAAACCCCTTGGATTCCTCTCCTCTTTGGGATTGAATTCAAACCTTCTCCCTCCCAATCTCTCTTAGCCGAACTAGTCAAACCAGCAGCCCTAACTTCTCCCAAACGTAGCCGCCTCTCTTCAGGCTCCTCCACAGTTTTCCCCTCTCCCCCAAATGTCTGTTTGCTGTTCTGCACCAGAGGAAGGCTGAAACTATTGTTCTGAAGCCCCTTTCACAATATTTCTTACCTTTGGAGAGCTCCTAACTGCTGTCCAAGGATTACGGCAGCACGACCTTGCTGTCCTGTAGACCAGACAGGTCCTCCCTGCTGTCCAAAGACCTCTAAACCAGAAAACGGCTGTTCTGATTGGTTCCCAACTGCTGTCAGACCCAATTCCGGTGCTGTCCAAGGATTCCTGCAGCCCCAACGGTTATCCCAGCTTGCAAGAAGGCTGAATTTTAACAATCCGGGTGAACTTCTTCCCCTTCTTCATTTGTCTTCTAGTTTGCTAACCTTGTAAGAGTTGATTGAATTGCAAAGAATCATGGTTTGCTAAATGCCAAAGCTCAGTAAACGTAGGAATTGAGTTTCATCTTCTATGTGCTAATCTTATTGTTAACGTAGGAATTTTGTTGAAAGACTACTTAATTTGCATACCGTTGAAATTCAATGTTAATTGAGATGGTTTAAGTTCTTACATGTGATTTGGCCTAAACAAAAGTGACCGCTCTTATGTTTTATTTTGTCGTTTTTATTTGCTAGTGATTCTAATTGTTATTTTCCAATCAATAAATTGTGCAAGCTCTTATCAAATCATTTTAAGCATTGTAGTCCTACATCAAATTATCAATCTTTCAATTTTCTTTTTAACTTATCCTCTAATCTAACTTGAGCATTAACCACATTAATAGCATCCACATCAATACCTATCTTCATAGCAATCATCTTATTATTAACCCTATTCACCATAACAATTTTATATTTCAATTCTTTAACCAACTAGTATATCAAACCCATTATGATTGTTATCCTTTTCAACATTCAATAACTTAAAACACTCCCTGATGTCAATTATTTTGCTTGATGTTATATAATACTTTTATGCAAATCGTATATTTAATATTATTTTACTCTCGTAATATTTAGAGTTCAATTATATTTTACGCAAATTATCACTTGCCACTTTAAGTATTGTGTAATTATTGGTTTCATATACATACAAATTTGTTACTTTATAGTTCAATAGAAAGTTAATACATAATCCTTTAACATATTATTTAGTGGTTATATAAAAATTGTTTTTGACATTTATTTTTTACTATACGCATTTTTTTAGTTTGAGGCTTACGCCTCAAAAACGCCTTAAGGCTTATGCCTCGCCTCACGAACAAAAAATGCCTAAATACCCAACCGCACAATTTTAAACCTTGGTTTAGAGTGATGTAACTAATATCTCACCTTTCCTTTTTTTCACCAAAATCAATTCAAGTTTAACTCATGTCTTCTAAGTTCTTACAGGCTCTCAATACATTTCCAAGAACAACCACCTGATTCTATTCCTACAGGCTCCCAATTTGAACTCTACCAACCTAATCATTAGCAGCAACATCGTTGGCCTTATCCCAATTATTTAGGATCGACATTATGAAGCCCTACTTTGCATTCATTTTTATGGTGTTATTTAAGGTGTCAATATATTCTTAGCAAACCATTTTGGGCAACATGTACTTATATACTCTTTCCATTCTAATCATCTAACACTAATTTTATGAACTTGTCTAACGGATGCGTATTCTACTTTCCATTGAACAAATTGAAATCATCTAAGTTTATTTTTAATCACCTTATCTTCAATATATATTACTCCAACTTTTTCTCTAATAAAATAATTTATTAATTTATCCTTACTAATTTTGCAACCAATCCATTTTAATATTCCTATTTTTGCCACATAATGTGATGAATTTTTTGTATGATTTTGTACAAAATATGAAAGTATCAATAGACACTCTAAAAAGCTTACAATGAAAGTAAATTGAAGCCATTTGTAAAAAAAAAAAAAAAAACCTCCAAGAGGGTTAGACAACTAGAAGAAAGAGCACGCATATGAATTACAATATAAGGGTCATAAGAAAATTGATCCAGTAGTTAGAACCCTTAATCTATATGCATAATGATTCCTACCAAATTGGTGTACTTATGAGTGACATGATCCTTCAACACTCACTCTCAAACTAAATAGTATAAATATACAATTTCAAGATTGCTTATGATATTTTTTAGCGTAGGGTTATAGAGTCCTTTGGTGCAATGCCTATAAATTGATTTTTTATTGGCACATACGAAGTGGAAATAAACCCACTTTCCAATTTCTTTTACGAAATGTCTACCCAGCTCCATGTACTTGGTACACTCATATTATGAGCGATGCTAATGTTAATGACAAATTGATTGTCACATTATATCTTTATTAGTCATTCCCATTTAATTTTTAAATCTTTCAAAATATTTTTATCACAGAAGTTGATAGATTCTTTAGGCAATGACTCTAAATTCAGATTGAATGATATATCTTACAACAACGGGTTGTTTCTAACTCATCCATGTTATGAGATATTCTACCAAATATATACAATATCTAGACCTGGATCTTCTATTTGCTGGTGATCCTATATAATCTGCATCAATATACCCTTTATCTTGGTAAGTATCTTGCTTTTTGTAAATACTTCTTTTACCATAAATTAATTCATGCACAAATTCAAATGTGATGCCTAGATGCGTGTGAGATATATCATTTTCCCTATCAATCTTTAGTACTTTTTCTTCTTCATCCATGTCTATTTTTTTATGAGCAAATATTAGAAAGAAGCAGGTTTAAAACATCATTATGTAAAAGGAGCATGATTAACAAAAAATTAAAAAAATAGCAAATTCGCTAAATTTTTTAGCGTAGTCTGAATATGCCAAATGATTTGACTAATTCTGAATTTGCCAAATCATTTGTCGTATTCACCTAAAGCAGGTGAGAGAAATGGTATGAGAGAGAAATGAGGAGAGATGGGGAGAAGGCAAATTGGGAGAGAGAGAAAATTGAGGAGAGAGATTGCGAAGGGAGAGATAGATGGGGAGAGAGAAAGAGAGATGGGGAAAGAGAGATTTAAGTAATTTTTTTATATTCAAAATAAATTTAACTAATATTTATAATTAATATTTATATAATATAAAATAAAATAATCTTTAAAATATTATAGAAAAAGTTAAAAAATTATAAGTTATATTTAAATTTTATAATATTAAAATTTTTACTCTATAAAAATAATTAAAATTATTGTTTTAAATAGCAAGATTATTTAAATTTGAAAAATATTATTTGAAAATTTTAAAATAGTATTATATTTAAAATATTTTTTTGAAATATTTAAATACTATTTTAAATTATTTTTGAAATACTTAAATATGTAAATATTATTTTAAATTATGCTATAAAAATAACTTTTTATATTTAAATAAAAATTACTCATGACATTTAAAAAATAAGTAAAACTTTTAATAGTATACTTTTTAAATATAATTTATAAAATTTTTACTTTTTTCTATAATATTTTTAAAGAATATTTTATTTTATATTATGTAAATATTAATAATAAATATTAGTTAAAATTATTTTAAATATAAAAAAATTACTTAAATCTCTTTTTCCCCATCTCTCTTTCTCTCTCCCCATCTGTCTCCCCCTCCGCACTCTCTCTCCTCATTTTTCTCTTTCTCTCTCCCAATTTGTCTTCTCTCCCCATCTCTCTCCTCATTTCTCTCACCTGCTTTAGGTGAATACACCAAATGATTTGGCATATTAGAATTAGCCAAATTATTTGGCGTATTCAGACTACGCCAAAAAAATTGACGAATTTGCTCTTTTTAAATTTTTTGCTAATCATGCTCCTTTTACATAATGACATTTTAAACCAGATCCTTTCTAAAATTTGCTCATTTTTTATTTGGTTATAAATTGGAGTTTCACAATATTTATAATAAACCATTTTTATTTCTTTTAATAAATTTATGACATTTTTACCAAGAGAAGAATATTCTTTCTTCTAAAACAATGACTTCTATTCTCAAAAAAATAAATAAATAAATGAGTTCTATTCTCAATAAATATTTGAATTTTTTCAACTCTTCGATCTCAAATTCTTCAATAAACATTTTTTGAGAGATTCATTTTCTCCAGTGTCATTACATATGATAATTATATCGTCTACATATACGATGAGAATTAATATTTTCATCAATAGAATGTTTTACAAAAAGGGTATAATCTCTGATTGGACAAGTGCTGCTAATGTTACTGGCGTTTATGATAAAAGCTACAACATCCAAAAGAGATTTAAAGGCAAAAAAAATAAAAGAATCTTCATCTAGGGATGACATTGTTGCTATTGAGAATGAGTATGAAATAGGAGAAATGCTGATGAAGTTAACAAAGCTTTTTTGAAATTTACTGATGATGATGATTTCCAAGAAGAGTAGATTAAATTCTTATTAAATTATTATCTTTTGAAAAAAAAGATTGTAATATTTTTAATTATGAGATATTTGAGGTGTTGTTTACTTGAGCTTATGCATAACTGTATGACTATGATTATATTTATGTCTTTTATTATTATGATAGCTTGTATTTCAGTTTTAATATATTTCATATGCATGCTTAGTTATTATTATTATTGTATAGTTTGCACAATATTCAAAATGGTGTGTGTCGCTCCGTGCGCTATGCGTCATAGCTCCAAAGGGACCTTTGCGCTATGGTGCGTCATATGTAATTAACAAGTATGTTGATCAAAATTACTTAATAACAATTCCAAATCTTGAGTTTCCTCGAAATTTTGGCTAGGCTTATTCCTTCTTATAAAAGCTTAAAGGGGTGCAATATATAAAATTTAATATAGTTTACATTATAAGAATGTTTAGATGTAGTTAGAGGTTTAAACAAACTTATCGTATAGTTCAAAGTTCTTCCCTTGAAGATGATTTTCATTGAAAAACTTCACTTTTCATCAAAGATGACACCTTTTAAAGTAAAAAAGTTTTTTTTTAATGGTCATCTTAATAACACTTATAGCATTTTCTTTTTAGTAGAGGAATACCCAATAAAGGCATATTTAAGAGCTCTAGGATAAAGTTTATGCTTATGTTGTTTCAACAATTGCCGCAAGCCCCCTCCCCACGCATCTCATTGTTCGCCCCATCTATCCTAGCCAACCTTTTTTCATGCGAGAAAGAACAAGCGGCGTGCGTGACTGCGGCGGCTTTTCTTCTAGCAGAGGCGAGGATTTGACCAAAGCATGTATGTCACCATCAGCTTGTTGCTTTTTCTTCTGTCTTACACATTTCCTCCCATCGAATTTACCGATTATTTGCTTCTTTTTATTTTTTAAATTTCATCTTCTCATCAATCTTCCTTTATACTGCTTGTCCTCCACTTTACCTGGTCTCCCCAATTTGTGAAAAAAAAAACCTAAGTATTTGCATCGTCTTGGATATGAATTGGCAAGCAGTTGGAGATTTTTCTAAGGTTAGGTTATCAATGTTTTTTTGGTCTGTTTGCATGGCTTTTTTCTTGCAAGTGAGTTCGAATTGCATGGATTGAATGCTACATTGTGGGATTTTGAGTAGCTACAGAATCATACAAGTTATCGATAGATTCTGTAAAAATGTGTGGTTGTTACTAAAATCCATAGAAGAAGCTTGGGGATTTAGGTTGTGCCTTTTGCGATTGCTGAAAGAAGTTAGATTGGTTGTCCATTTTAATTTCATGAAGTATTTTGGCTGGTGAATCTCGGAAATTTATGTTTTATAAGTTTACTTTGGAAGTTGTGAGCAAGCTTTTTGGATTTGATTCAGATTTGGAAAGAAATTTCAGAAGTGGTTCTGCATTCGTAATTTGTTCTTGGATCCTAGAGTTTGATTGCTTGGGTGGCAGTATAGTTTTTTCATTGCTAGGTGGAGCTTAATGCGCGAAGTATATATGATCTTTCTTACTGCTCAGGGTGGGTGATGGAAAGTGTTAATGTGATCTTACTAAGATAACTGCAGAAAAATGTTAACGGCTTCAATAGTTGATCCATTTATGTATCATGTAATTTTTAAAACTAGGTGTTGTAGCTCTATCATAAGTTCTAGACTTTTGCTGATAGGTAACTATAACTAATGGAGGTTCGTTGTGCCATGCTTGATAACAATAAATATGAGTAATTAGGTAATGTCAATTATATTGTGTGAGATGGATTTGGCCTGTAGCTATACATATCAACTTAAATGAGATGTTTAACATCTTACAATTGTTGATTTATCTGTTGATTGCATTCTAGTTATCTGACTTTTAATCTTATAAGCTGGTATATAGCTAAAGAGTTATTATCTATTGGGGGTTCTGGTATCTGTTATCCCAACCCGATGAATTCAATAATATCGTGTGCCAATTGCATTGTATCAGTCATTTGTCAGTGCCCAAATCCTGATTTTTATCTTTCATGAATGTTGACTCCTTAGAAGAGAAGTCAAGCCAACCATAGTGGAGAAAAGGAAGAATCTCAACAAAAAAAGGAGGAAGAAAAAAACAAAGGTTGAAAGACAAAAGCCCTAATCTCGCACTAATGCCATGCAAAAAAATAGAAGTAGAAAAACTATTTCGATTTTTATTGCTTAATTCCATATATAAGTGTGGAACTATTTACAAACTTCTCCAAAGAGCTTACAATAAAAAATAAATCAAAGCAATTAACACAAAAGAAAAAAGAAGTTCCCAGGAGGAGCAAACGGATTGCAATCTAAAGGTCATAAAAGAATTAATCAAACACCGAGAACTCTTAATCAATGGAGATTACTAATTTCTTCAAGACTAGTAACCCATAAAAAATTCAAACAAATAGGAGTTTCCAACCATCTATTTACCTCTAACTAAGATTCAAATAAAATGTATCAGAGTAAATTGATGCTAAGGCCATGATTCCATCAACTCATACATGTAATCAGCCCAACTACACTGCATTTGACCATGCTAATGGATTGAAGACAACATAAAGTCAGTCAATATGATGAACCACAAACAATTTTAATTAACAGTGGTGAAATTAATTGAAACAATACTCAATAATTTAAACACTTATACCAAATAAATACACATCTAAAACCACTTGAAATTCCCATGGAAGGCTATTTCAAGTAAAATTAATAAAATTTTATGTCATATGATATGATATACATGGATAATAACAAGGATAGCAAACACTCGGGAAAGTAAAACATTAGTAAGTATGTTGGTTTAACTAAGAGAAAGCTAAAAATAGAATTACAAATTGCTTTTTGTTTAAATTCCTGAATTAGTTAGCTATCATCACATTCTATTCTAACGATGATAAAATTATTTCAGCATTCTTATAAAGCTTCATTCCAACAAATGATTCTGGAAAATATAGCATGCATACCTCAACAAATAAAAATGCGCAGTAGTCAAAAGAAAGAAAATTTTTCCAACTTCATTTAAATCGGAAACTGCAAAAAATCACCTGTTTTGCAAGATTACATGCCCGATCTGGAGAGTTGAGGATTTCATAATAGAAAACTGAGAAATTCAGCGCTAAACCCAGCCTAATTGGATGAGTTGGGGCCAGTTCTGCCAATGCGATATCCTGTAAATTGTCAAAATGCAGGCATGAAGCATTAGAAAGGATGCATTATAGAATGGCCTGTGGCCCATTGCTTAGAGAAGGTAATTTTTCAAGCTTACAAATATAAACCATATATTTTGAGATTTAACACTCAACATTACAAAATAAATAAATGGAGGTTCTTTACTATCAAAATATAGACTAGACTAAATTGGCAGAAAACGACCTCACCTGAGCAGATTTGTAAGCCAATAGAGTGCTCTCAGCAGCCTCCTTCCTCTCTGCTCCAGTTTTAAACTCAGCAAGGTACCTGTGAAATAAATTGCACGTGAATAAAATAGTGGCATGAAGCTTATTCATAAATTCCTAATTCCAAATTAGTAATTCCATAGAACCTGTGGTAATCACCCTTCATCTTTTGGTAAAAAACCTTTGATTCAGCAGCCGTAGCAGAGGGAATCAGATGAGAATCGAGCAGCTTCAAGATCCCATCACAGATTTTGCTGAGCTCCTCCTCAATCTTGCTACGATATTCCTTGATAATCGCCACACGATCCTCATTGCCGCGGCTCTCTTCTTTCTGCTCAATGGAAGATATTATCCTCCACGATGCCCTTCTAGCGCCTATCACATTTTTATAGGCCACCGAGAGGAGGTTGCGCTCCTCCACAGACAGCTCATTCACACTTCCAGTCTTGGCCACCTTCTCCATGAACTCAACCATTTCCTCATATCGCTCAGCTTGCTCTGCAAGCTTGGCCAGGTAAACATTATCCTCACGAGAATACTCCGCAGGAGACATCTTTACTTCTTCTTTAACTTACGAACCAGTAATCTCTTCAAGATCTGTCGAAAAATCGAGCTTTACATCAAAGAAAATATATTTTTAACCTTAAAAATTGCCAAAGAAAATTAACAAGGGTAGACAAAACAACTTCAAGAATCATTCGATCCTTTCATGCCAATATATGAGTTGCTCTTCAGCTTAAAAATCATTTCACTATATAGCACAAATCCTTAACTAAATAAACAAAACGTAGAGAATACATAACTTTCTAATTTCTTAAAAAGTAAAACTGAAGAAAGAGGCGCAAAATTCAATTCGAATCATTGAAAAAAGAATACATCATAGCATTTCAATGTCTCTCACATGGGAAAAGAACTACACGAAGTAGCAGATTGGATTGAGGATAATAAACAATTATAAATTAGGAATTCTGAAAGTAATTCAAGAATCGGAGAGAGCAAAAAAATAATGAATAACTGAAATCAGGCGACGCTAAACTAGAAAAATGGGTTTCTGTGGGCAAGATCCAACGTTCCGCGTTTAGTGTTAGATGCTGGAAGGAAGATTAGAAGAAGAGATAGGGAGACGACGAAGCCCTACCTTGGCCTCAACGATCACGATCTCCTTTCCTCTCCTGCAAAGTGTTTCTCGGGGTTGGGTCCAAGTTGGGGAAGAAGATAGGGCGGAGGCTGGAAGACGACAGCCTCCTGGTATAGCGACTTCGCAACCCCTAAAAATGTCTCGCCAATGGTATGTCGACACGTGGATATAAAAAATAAAATCAAAATTTGACTTTATATCATCCGGATTACCGCGCACTTCTTATTTTTGTTCGGCAATATTTCTGAAATTTTATTTTATTAATAATAAAAGTATCCTCATATTAAAATATAAGAGATTGTTTTTTTTTTAATATAATAGATTGTTATTTATTTTCATTGGACAAATTTCTAACAGGTAATTATTTGACAATGAATTAAATAAAAATAAAAAAATAAAAAAAAAATTTATGATTAATGTGAAGCGTTAGCATAAATTAGAATTTTTGACATTTTTTAAAATTTTTATAGTATCACTTATTAAAAAAATATGAAAAAAGCTAAAATATTACTGACCAAAAAAGAAAAAAAATAACGACTGGATTTTTTTTTTGTTTTTTATAAATACTATATGTTTAAGTTTATAATTTGACTTCTTTATAATATCATTTATTAAAAAAAATTTGAAAAGAGAAAAAATAAATAGTTAAATTAAAATTTATTTTTTACAAATTTTTATTTATAAATATATAATTTAATTAAAATCTATATAGATTTATAAAAATTAAAAATAAACTCTATTTGCAAGATAATTAAAATTTCAACCTCTATACAATGAAATTATTCGATCTCATAATTATTCAATTTGCCTGATAACTTTGCCTGATAACTTAGGGGATTTGAATTAAATTAATTTGTAAATTTCTTGCTACTTATTTTCAAGTGCTCTCTAAACCCCGCAAGGCTGAAAGAAAAAAAAAAAAGAGGCCAAGCCAAGTTAGTAATCCATCAACCTTTACATGGCAAGTTAATGAATTCTTATAAACTCAATTGAAGACTTCTACAAATCGGATATTTTAATTAGGCTACATGATACTAATATTTTTCTCGTTACTTTATATAGACAAGTGCAATCAATCAAATAGCCCCTAAAATCCTATAAATATAGGTTTAGAGGGTCATTTTGAGGACTTTTATGAGTAAACAAAGAAATAGTTCTTTTATATATGAACACTAGTAATAAAATTTTAGAGCTTCTCTCTCAATGCTCAATTTCCATATAACTTATTTCTCTTTTATCTATTCTCACTATGCATGAATAAGCTTCAATAAGGTATTATTCTTATATAGGGTTATCTGAGAAGAAGGACATAATGCGATAACCTTATCTAGGAGAAAAGATATGAAGTGATAACCCCATTTGAGCTAATATAAGGTGTGGGGTGGTAACATAGCTAAGAATACAAGGCTTATGGGGTGATATATGTACATTAAAAGATATAAACCTTATTATCTTTGTTGCATCCTGGAATATTTGCGGTGGTAGAGAAATATAAATTTTAATGTCTTAGCATTGTAAAAAGATCCAGCGTGCAATCAGATAAGAAAGAGGGTGTAGCGTTCATAAAAGACACCATAGTTTTTATGTGGAAACCCCTAAAAAAGGGGAAAACCCACTGGGCCTGGCCTAGTTTGAATGAATCAACTATTATTTGCAGTCGATTACAAATGATGCCCTTCATTGGAGGAAGGCCTTGGCTTGATTTAACATATATACATCATATATAATGCATTACATGGTAAAAATTGGAAGAATCAGTATTGATATGTTAGTTTAGTTAGCATGACCATAATCGGCAGGCGACGGAGGTCGGAAGACTGTAGTTTGATGACGGAGGTTGGAATTGTCTAGCGAGGGAGGTCAGAAGGACCGTAGTTGATGGGAGACTGTTACGACCCGACCCGACCCGGGACGGATCCCGCTCGCACCGGGCCGCGACCAGCCAAACGAACAGACAGACCAGGATCTGGCTTTGGAATTTGTTTCGGAACTGATTCTTCCAAATATTTCAACTCAAAAATAGACGCACAGAGCTACTATGAAACATCAAATGCAGCGGAACAAAAACATCTATATTTTTCTTTCTTTTCCTCAAAACAATCATCTACAACTACAGACCATGGCTCAGACAGAAAGAAACAGAGCAGAAGAGTCATGTCTGTACAAAAATCAAAAGTACAAAATAATACCTACAGATCAAACTCTGAAATTAGTCCTGGACTTCCTTCCCTTTCACAGAACCTGAAAACCACCAGAAAATAAGGGTGAGCTACAACAGCTCAGCAAGACATCAAACCTCCAATCAAAACTTCCAGAATCTAAAATCAAACACTTCAAACCAATCCGTATAGAAACCAGAACAGAATCAGACAGATATCAAAATCGTACAGATCGGAACGAACAGATCAAATCAAAACAGATACGGACATATATCAAATCAGAATCAGATTTGCTTACAGAACAGATACGGAAATCAGAATCAGATTATATCAGATAGTATTGTAATTAATAGCTAAATTCCCTGACACTGACAGAATCTCTACGGATTCTCGCCCCTTATGCCTCCCTTTGTGCTCACGGCACCAGAACAGATGTGCTTATGTGCTCACGGCACCAGAACAGATGTGCTTATAGCACCAGAACAGATTTCATCGGATCCGGAACAGTACAGATATCAGATTTCATATTGAGCTCATTTCAGATTTCTCAGACACTAACTGAATCTCTTAGGATCTAGGCCCCTTATAACTCCCTTTTTATAACATATACAGATAGCATATCAATTCAGAAGAAATCCGGACGAATTCAGAAATCAGACAAAAATCAGGCAGCACAACGGCTGTATACGGAATTTACACAATTTTTCCTGAAAAATCACAGAATACCAAATTTGCACATAATGTAGATAACAACATTGCAAGACTTTAATTCTACTGCTCAGACAGTTTTAGACTACACAGAAAAATACAGTCAACGGAAAACGCCGTCAAATCAAAACTACCCGGACAAAAATCTCCAGAAAATAACCAAAATGTGCACACTCGGCACGTCAACAACATACAGAAAATTACGCGGTAAAAACTGAACCAGACGGAAAATACGGACGAAAATCTCTAACAAAAATCAATTTCGGACAGATAATACCGCCAAACACGATGGTTCTGAAAATTGAGAAAGGCGGATTGTGCCTTACCTTGCGTACAACACTTTTCTGAACAGTCTCGTCGGACGAAAACGGCTCGGCGTCGCCCGAAAATCAACTTTTCCACTTTTTCCTTCATTTTTCTCTCTCCTAAGCTTTTTCTCTCTCTTCAAAATATCTCATTTCCATATATATCCAGACTGATCGTCCCGGACGATCGCACTTCATCCCGGGACGATCTGGCTCTGGACAAGTGTCGTCCATACGAGATTTAATTATCGTCCCCGGCAATCGGTCCTCGGGAGCATTTTTGTCCAGACGATCCAAAATTTCGTCCAGACGAACTGCTCAATTTTCACAATTCCGACCAAATCTGTACCGATCGTTCTGGGACGATCCAACTTCGTCCCGGACGATCCTGGAGCAAAGCGATCTTCACAATCTCCCCAACTTCAGAAAAATGTCGTCCTCGACATTATCCAATCCAAACGACGTCAGAATAAGTACGGGTACGACTGTCTCATATCAGACTCCTTCTCCCAAGTCGCTTCTCGTGCAGTACGGTGCTTCCACTAAACTTTAACCATCGGAATCTCTTTACTTCGAAGCTTTCAGACGTGGTACGCCAAAATCAACTCTGGCTTTTCCTTGTACGCCAGATTCTCCTGAATCTCAACCTCGTCAGCTGACAGCTTCTTCCTAGAGTCAGATACCCACTTCCTCAAAGTGGATACGTGAAACACGTTATGCACGTCAGGCATCGAATCAGAAAGCAACAGTTGATAAGCATATTTTCCAATCCTTTCCAAGATTTCAAAAGGTCCAACATACCTTGGACTAAGCTTGCTCACCTGACCAAATCTGCTCACACCCTTCATCGGGCTAACTTTGACATACACAAAGTCACCAACCTGAAACTCAACAAATCTGTGCTTCTGATTATAATACTTCTGCTGTCGATCTTGAGCAGCTTTCAATCTTTCTTTTATCAAACTGATCTTCTTAACAGTTTCCTCAAAAAAAGTGGCACCCAGTTCCTGTCTATCTCCGACCTCAGTCAGAGTCAAAGGAGTATGGCACTTCCTGCCATACAGAGCTTCGTACGGTGCCATGTCAATACTGGACTGAAAACTGTTGTTATAAGCAAACTCGATCAAAGGGATATAATCTTCCCAGCTTCCGCCAAAGTCCAAAACACAAAGCCTCAACAGATCTTCCAGCACCTAAATGGTCCTCTCAGACTGTCCGTCAGTCTGAGGATGAAAGGCTGTAATGAAATGCAGTTTCGTACCCAAGTCTTGCTGAATGCCCTTCCAAAGTCTGGAAGTAAATCGTCCATCTCGATCAGAAACTATCACTCGAGGCACACCGTGCAATCTGACTATTTCCTTCACATATATCTGTGCCAAACGATCCACCAAATCGGTCTGCCTGATCGGAAGAAAATGGGCGGACTTCGTCAGTCGATCTACAACCACCCAAATGGCATCGTGCCCTTGTCTAGATCGAGGAAACCCATCGCAAAGTCCATCGTTACCTCCTCCCACTTCCACTCAGGGATAGGCAACGACTGCAACAGTCCACCTGGTCGCTGATGCTCTGCCTTCACCAACTGACAGGCCTCGCATCTCGACACAAACTCTGCCCATCCTTCTTCATTCCAGGCCACCAGAACAAAAGTTTCATGTCAGCATACATCCTACTACTGCCTGGATGTACAGTGTAGCCTGAATGGTGAGATTCGTATAGAATCTCCTGCCTCAAATTCCCAAACACAGGTACCCACAACCTGTTCTTACAGAAAATAGCACCAGAATCAGAAATTCGAAGTTCAGGAGTCTTACCAGATCCAATCTGAGCAATCAACTTCGAATAATCAGAATCTGACTTTTGTTCTTCTTGAATCCTTGCTTCCAAAGAAGACTGAATGCTCATCTGAGCCAAATCCAAATCATTGGAAGAAATCACTTCCAACTGCAATCGCTCCATATCTCGAATCAAGAAATCATCAAAAGTGAGCTGCAACCCTGATAGTCCAGAAGACTTCCTGCTCAGAGCGTCCGCTACCACATTAGCCTTCCCAGGCTGATACTGAATGGTCAAATCATAATCCTTGATCAACTCGAGCCATCTTCTCTGCCTCAAATTCAGATCCTTCTTAGTGAAAATGTACTTCAGGCTCTTATGATCAGTAAAAATCTCACATCTGACGCCATACAGGTAATGACGCCAAATCTTCAGAGCAAACATAACAGCAGCCAATTCCAAATCATGTGTCGGGTAATTCTTCTCATGTGGTTTCAATTGTCTCGAAGCATAAGCAATTACTCTTCCATGCTGCATCAGCACACATCCCAAACCTTTCAGTGAAGCATCACTGAACACCTGAAATCCTTCCGTACCTGACGGAAGTGCTAACATTGGAGCTGAAGTCAAACATCCTTCAATCTCTGAAAACTAGCCTCACACTCCGATGTCCAAACAAAAGCTACTGACTTCTGAGTCAGTCTCGTCAAAGGCGTCGAAATCTGTGAAAATCCTTTCACTAACTTCCTGTAATATCCGGCCATGCCCAAGAAACTACTCACCTCAAATACCGTAGTCGGCCTTGGCCAATCAGCAACCGCCTGAATCTTCTGGGGATCAACAAAAATGCCTTCTCCGCTCACCACATGCCCAAAAAATGAAATGCTCTTCAACCAGAATTCACACTTGGAGAACTTGGCATACAGCTGATGCCGCCTCAGAGTCTCCAATACAATACTCAAGTGCCTGGCATGATCATCCTCAGAAATAGAGTATACCAGAATATCGTCGATGAAGACGATCACAAACTGATCTAAATACTCCCTGAACACTCGGTTCATCAGATCCATGAAAATCGCAGGCGCATTAGTTACCCCAAAAGGCATAACCAAGAACTCGTAATGCTCGTACCGAGTACTGAAAGCTGTCTTCACCACATCAGCTTCCTTTACCTTCACCTGATAGTATCCGGATCACAAGTCAATCTTCGAAAATATCGAAGATCCGGAAAGCTGGTCAAACAAGTCGTCAATCCGTGGCAAAGGATACTTGTTCTTGATCGTGACTTTATTCAAATCTCTGTAATCCACACACATACGAAGTGTCCCGTCCTTCTTCTTCACAAACAAAACAGGTGCTCCCCAGGGAGAAACACTAGGACGGACAAAGCCTCTATCTACCAACTCCTGAAGTTGAACTTTCAGCTCAGAAAGTTCTTTCGGTGCCATCCTGTACGAAGCTTTTGATATCGGAGCTGTACCCGGAAAAATATCGATAGAGAACTCCACATCTCTATCCGGAGGTAAACCAACCAACTCCTCTGGAAAAACATCAACAAATTCCCGTACCACTGGGATCTCAGAAACAGAACCAACCTCCAGGTTCAGATCCCGCACCGAAGCCAAAAAGACTGGGCATCCCTTCTTCCACATTCTGCTCACCTCCAACACAGAAATCAGACTGGAGAGATGTCACGACCCGACCCGAGACGAGACGGATCCCGCCCGCGCCGGATCGCGACGGGGGATAGCTAACCAGGATCTGGCTTTGGATTAGGTTACTGAACTGATCTTCCAAATTCTTAACTCAACAGAAGCACACAGGACAACAGAGCTACTAAAAACATCAAATGCAGCGGAACAAAACATCTATCTTTTCATTTCCTCAAAATAATCATCTACAGAACAGTACATGGCTTTCAACAGAAAGAAAGACAGAACAGGAAAGCCATGACTGTACAAAAATCAAAAGTACAAAAGTACCTAATCTGATCAGACTCTGAAACCTAGTCCTGAACTTCCTTGCCCTTCCCAGAACCTGAAAACCACCAGAAAGCAAGGGTGAGCTCAACAGCTCAGCAAAGCAACAAACCACCAATCTAAATCCTCAGAAAACAAAACCAAACTTATCAGACAGAAATCAGATCAGAAGTCGGAACAGAATCGGAAATCAAAACTTACGGACAGATATCAAATCACATCAGAGTCGTACAGATCGTATCAGAACAGAACAAATTGACAGAGTCAGAAACAGAAATCAGAATCGTACGGATCACATTATATCATAATCACAATTTCGTACAGAACAGAACAGATACAGAAAATAGTACAGATACATATAGCTAAATGCCCTGACACTGACGGAATCTCTACGGATTCCGGCCCCTTATGCCTCCCTTCCCAGAACTGACTGAATCTCATAGGATTCAGGCCCCTTATGTCTCCCTTTGTGCTCACGGCACCAAAACAGATGTGCTTATAGCACCAAAACAGAATTCATCGGATCCGGAACAGAACAGATATCAGATTTCAGATTGAGCTCATTTCAGATTTCCCGTTTCACTAACTGAATCTCATAGGATCCAGACCCCTTATAGCTCCCTTTTTATAGCTTATACACATAGCATTTCAATTCAGAAGAAATACGGACAATTCAGAAATTACCCAAAAATTGGGCAGCACAACGGCAGTATAACGGAATTTACACAAAAATTCCTGCAAAGAAAATTTACCGAATTCGCACAGAATACAGATATCAACATTTCAGAACCTTTATTCTACTGCACAGATAAATTCCAATTTCACAGAAAAAACCGGTCGACTAAAAACACAGTCGAATCAAAAATACCCGGACGAAAATCTTCAAAATATAGTCAAAACGTGCACACCCGGCACGGCAATGATATACAAAAAGTTACGCGGTAAAAACTGAACCGTTCAAAAGATACGGACGAAAATCGCTAACGGAAACAAAATCCGGACAGAAAATACCGCCAAACATGACGGTTCTGAAAATTGAGAAAGGCGGAATGTGCCTTACCTCGAGCACAGCAATTTCCTCAACAGTCACTTCGATCGAAAACGGCTCCGCGTCGTCCGAAAATCCACTTTTCCAAAATCCACCTCGACTTTCTCTCTCCTCAGAAAAATCAGATATTTATTTTTGATTTTCTCTCTCTTCAAAACGACTGAAATCAGCTTTATAATACACAGATCGGCCCGGCCGATCGCAGCATCGTCCGGGACGATCCGACCAAAAGGGATCGGCCTGGTCTCCCTTCAGGGCTATTGCATGGACGATATTTTCTACAGTGCCGATCGGCCTGGCCGATGTCTCCAATCGGCCTGGACGATGCATGCAGAAAATCACCTGGAGCAAAACTGGGCTAAAACTGGAGCTGAATTCCACTGATCGTCCCAGGACGATCCCAGATCGTCCTGGACGATACTGGAGCAGATCTTGATATTACAATCTCCCCAACTCAGAAAAATGTCGTCCTCGACATTATCCAGTCCAAACTCAGTCAAAACAAGTACGGGTACGACCGTCTCATATCAGACTCCTTCTCCAAGTTGCTTCCCGTGCAGTCCGGTGCTTCCACTGGACTTTAACCATCGGAATCTCTTTATTTCTTAACTTTCGGACGTCGTACGCCAAAATAAGCTCTGGCTCTTCCTTGTACGCCAGATTCTCCTGAATCTCAACTTCATCAGCTGACAACTTCTTCCCAGAGTCTGAAACCCACTTCCTCAGAGTGGATACGTGAAACACATTATGCACATCCGGCATAGATTCAGAAAGCAATAACTTGTAAGCAGCTTTTCCAATTCTTTCCAAAATCTCAAATGGTGCTAGGTATGTTGGACCTTGAACTAAACTTGCTCACCCTTCCAAAGAAGACTGAATACTCATCTGAGCCAACTCCAAATCATTGGAGGAAACCACCTCCAACTGCAACCTCTCCAAATCACGAATCAGAAAGTCATCACAGGTAAGCTGAATACCTGAGAATCCAGAAGACTTCCTGCTCAGAGCGTCCGCTACCACATTCGCCTTCCCAGGCTGATACTGAATAGTCAAATCGTAGTCCTTGATCAACTCGAGCCACCTCCTCTGTCTCAGATTCAGATCCTTCTGAGTAAAAATATACTTCAGGCTCTTATGATCAGTAAAGATCTCACATCTGACGCCATACAGGTAATGACGCCAAATCTTCAAAGCAAAAACAACTGCAGCTAACTCCAGATCATGCGTCGGGTAATTCTTCTCATGTGGTTTCAACTGTCTCGAAGCATAAGCAATTACCTGACCATGCTGCATCAGAACACAACCCAATCCTTTCAGTGAAGCATCACTGAACACCTGGAAACCCTCCGTACCTGACGGAAGTGCCAACACTGGAGCTGAAGTCAAACACTCCTTCAATCTCTGAAAACTAGCTTCACACTCCGGTGTCCAAACAAAAGGTACTGACTTCTGAGTCAGTCTCGTCAGAGGAGTCGAAATCTGTGAAAATCCTTTCACAAACTTCCTATAATACCCGGCCATGCCCAAGAAACTACGTACCTCAAATACCGTAGTCGGCCTTGGCCAATCAGCAACAGCCTGAATCTTCTGGGGATCTACAGAAATGCCTTTTCCGCTAATCACATGTCCCAGAAAAGAAATGCTCTTCAACCAGAACTCACACTTGGAGAACTTGGCATACAGCCGATGCCTCCTCAAAGTCTCCAACACAATCCCCAAATGTCTGGCATGCTCATCCTCAGATGCAGAATATACCAGAATATCGTCAATGAAGACGATCACAAACTGATCCAAATACTCCCTGAATACTCGGTTCATCAGATCCATGAAAATCGCAGGCGCATTGGTTACCCCAAAAGGCATAACCAAAAACTCGTAGTGCCCGTACCGAGTACTGAAAGCAGTCTTCACCACATCAGTTTCCTTCACCTTCACCTGATAATATCCGGATCTCAAATCAATCTTCGAAAATATCGAAGATCCGGAAAGCTGATCAAACAAGTCGTCTATCCGAGGCAAAGGATACTTGTTCTTGATCGTGACCTTGTTCAAATCTCTGTAATCAATACACATACGGAGTGTACCGTCCTTCTTCTTCACAAACAGAACAGGTGCTCCCCAGGGCGAAACACTAGGACGTACAAAACCTCTGTCAACCAACTCCTGAAGCTGAACTTTCAACTCAGAAAGTTCTTTCGGTGCCATCCTGTACGGAGCTTTCGATATCGGAGCGGTACCCGGAAAAACATCGATAGAGAACTCCACATCTCTATCCGGAGGTAACCCAACCAACTCCTCAGGAAAAACATCAGCAAACTCCCGTACCACAGGGATCTCAGAAACAGAACCAACCTCTAGGTTCAGATCCCGCACCGAAGCCAAAAATACCGGACATCCTTTCTTCCACATTCTGCTCACCTCCAACGCAGAAACCAGACTGGAGAGAACACCTCGTAATCCCTGAAATACAACTCTCTCTCCAGCTACAAGCAAACTCACTTGCTTCTTCAGGCAGTCAATCTGGGCTTCATACTGACTCAGCCAATCCATGCCCAGAATCACATCATACGAAGAAATCGGCAATCGAATCAAACTAGACTTCCACTTCTTGCCAGAAATCTCGATCTCACACAAACAAAACTGTCGAGCAATCAATGGATTCCCAGCCGGTAAAATCACAGACAAAGAAACCAGTAAAACCATCGAATCCAAATGTAAAATCTCAAAACAATGCTCGGACAGAAAAGAATGACTCGCTCCAGAGTCAAACAAAACACGACAGGGCTGATCAGAAATGTAAACCGTACCTGTCACAACATCCGGAGCATCACGAGCCTCCTGCTGACTCAGACTGTAAACTCGTGGCTGAACTGGAACAGGAGCTGAAGCAACAGAACTACTCTGCTCCCTCTGAACAGTAGGTGGTCTCCGCGGTGCAGAACTAGAACCACCACCTCTACCAGCAAATCCCTCAGGGCGTGGAGGAACAGTCCTCGGTCTTCCTGCTGCTGAACCAACAGGTCTGACAAAGCCCTCAGATCGCTGCTCATATCCCATCTGTGGACATTCTGCAATCCTATGTCCCGGCTGACCACATCTGAAACAAAGACCAGCTATCCTGTAGCACTGGCCATGGTGTCGCCGTCCACAACTCTGGCACACAGGTGCCGTACTGACAGATCCAGAACTAGTCGTACTGGTAGCAGTACCAGACGATCCTCCGCTCTTCCTGGAATCTCCAGATCCAGATCCAGGAACAAATCTCCTCTTCCCAGAGGAACCACTGCCAGATGTCTCTCCTCCAAACCTCTTCCTACTCGCAGTCCACCGCTGCTGAGTAGCCGTCATGTCATTCTCAATCAGACGAGCTCGCTCCACAAGCTCAGAGAAATCAGTAATCCGGAACGGTATCAGAGGCTGCCTCAAAGTGTCTCGTAAGCCTCTCAGAAATCTGTAGCACCTCTCAGCAGACGTGCTAACCAGCTGCGGAGCGTACCTGGCTAATGCAGTAAACTCAGCCTCGTACTGCATCACCGTCTTGCTCCCCTGAACAAGTCTCAGAAAACTCTCCTGCATCTGCTGTCGTGCAGAAGGGGGGACAAACCAATCTCTGAATACCTCAGTGAACTCTTCCCAAGTAATCAAAGAGTTCAATCTGCCCTGAAATCTGGCTGCTTGCTGGCCATCCCACCAGTGCTCAGCCTCTCCGTCCAACAGAAAAACAGCTAACGGAACTTTCCTGTCTGCAGGACACTGCATCCCGTCAAAAGTCTTCTCCAATCTCCTCAGCCACTCCTCGGCTGCTCTGGGCTCAACAGCGCCCTCAAACCTCGGAGGCTTCAACCTCAAAAATAACTGCAGGTGTCGATCAATGTCCTCAGATCTAACAGTCGAAGCTCTGCTCTGAGTCTCGCTCATCATCTGAGCAACAAGTGAAGCAAACTGTGAAAGCGTATCAGCACCGACCACTGGGGCTGTACTCCCCACTGGTGCTGCCTGATCGTCACTCTGACCGTCTGTCATGTCTGGGTCTGGCTGATCCATACAGAAAAATCCAGAAAATCCGGAAAACTAACACAAAACAACACAAAATAACACAATAAAAAGCCAAACGACCCAAAACTACCTCCCAGACAGACTCACTGATCACTTCCTAGAGCTCTGTTTTACAATCCAACCTGTTTCCAAAACCAGTGCTCTGATACCAAAAAAAACTTGTCACGACCCGACCCGAGACGAGACGGATCCCGCCCGCGCCGGATCGCGACGGGGGATAGCTAACCAGGATCTGGCTTTGGATTAGGTTACTGAACTGATCTTCCAAATTCTTAACTCAACAGAAGCACACAGGACAACAGAGCTACTAAAAACATCAAATGCAGCGGAACAAAACATCTATCTTTTCATTTCCTCAAAATAATCATCTACAGAACAGTACATGGCTTTCAACAGAAAGAAAGACAGAACAGGAAAGCCATGACTGTACAAAAATCAAAAGTACAAAAGTACCTAATCTGATCAGACTCTGAAACCTAGTCCTGAACTTCCTTGCCCTTCCCAGAACCTGAAAACCACCAGAAAGCAAGGGTGAGCTCAACAGCTCAGCAAAGCAACAAACCACCAATCTAAATCCTCAGAAAACAAAACCAAACTTATCAGACAGAAATCAGATCAGAAGTCGGAACAGAATCGGAAATCAAAACTTACGGACAGATATCAAATCACATCAGAGTCGTACAGATCGTATCAGAACAGAACAAATTGACAGAGTCAGAAACAGAAGTCAGAATCGTACGGATCACATTATATCATAATCACAATTTCGTACAGAACAGAACAGATACAGAAAATAGTACAGATACATATAGCTAAATGCCCTGACACTGACGGAATCTCTACGGATTCCGGCCCTTTATGCCTCCCTTCCCAGACACTGACTGAATCTCATAGGATTCAGGCCCCTTATGTCTCCCTTTGTGCTCACGGCACCAAAACAGATGTGCTTATAGCACCAAAACAGAATTCATCGGATCCGGAACAGAACAGATATCAGATTTCAGATTGAGCTCATTTCAGATTTCCCGTTTCACTAACTGAATCTCATAGGATCCAGACCCCTTATAGCTCCCTTTTTATAGCTTATACACATAGCATTTCAATTCAGAAGAAATACGGACAATTCAGAAATTACCCAAAAATTGGGCAGCACAACGGCAGTATACGGAATTTACACAAAAATTCCTGCAAAGAAAATTTACCGAATTCGCACAGAATACAGATATCAACATTTCAGAACCTTTATTCTACTGCACAGATAAATTCCAATTTCACAGAAAAAACCGGTCCACTAAAAACACAGTCGAATCAAAAATACCCGGACGAAAATCTTCAAAATATAGTCAAAACGTGCACACCCGGCACGGCAATGATATACAAAAAGTTACGCGGTAAAAACTGAACCGTTCAAAAGATACGGACGAAAATCGCTAACGGAAACAAAATCCGGACAGAAAATACCGCCAAACATGACGGTTCTGAAAATTGAGAAAGGCGGAATGTGCCTTACCTCGAGCACAGCAATTTCCTCAACAGTCACTTCGATCGAAAACGGCTCCGCGTCGTCCGAAAATCCACTTTTCCAAAATCCACCTCGACTTTCTCTCTCCTCAGAAAAATCAGATATTTATTTTTGATTTTCTCTCTCTTCAAAACGACTGAAATCAGCTTTATAATACACAGATCGGCCCGGCCGATCGCAGCATCGTCCCGGGACGATCCGACCAAAAGGGATCGGCCTGGTCTCCCTTCAGGGCTATTGCATGGACGATATTTTCTACAGTGCCGATCGGCCTGGCCGATGTCTCCAATCGGCCTGGACGATGCATGCAGAAAATCACCTGGAGCAAAACTGGGCTAAAACTGGAGCTGAATTCCACTGATCGTCCCAGGACGATCCCAGATCGTCCTGGACGATACTGGAGCAGATCTTGATATTACAAGAGAACTCCTCGTAATCCCTGAAATACACATCTCTCTCCAGCCATAAGCAAACTCACTTGCTTCTTCAGACAGTCAATCTGAGCCTCATACAAACTCAGCCAATCCATGCCCAGAATCACATCATAGGAAGAAATCGGCAACAGAATCAGACTTGATTTCCATTTCTTGCCAGCAATATCAATCTCACAAAAACAAAACTTGCGAGCAATCAAATTACTTCCAGCCGGTAAAATCACAGAAAGAGAAACCGGCAACAAAACTGAATCCGAACGCAAAAGCTCAAAACAGCGCTCGGACAGAAAAGAGTGACTAGCTCCAGAGTCAAACAAAACACGACAGGGCTGATTAGAAATGTAAATCGTACATGTCACAACATCTGGAGCATCACGAGCCTCCTGCTGACTCAGGCTGTAAACTCGTGGCTGAACTGGAGCTGGAGCTGAAGCAACAGAACTACTCGGCTCCCGCTGAACAGTAGGTGGTCTCCGTGGTACAGAACTAGAACCACCACCTCTACCAGAAAATCCCTCAGGGCGTGGATGAACAGTCCTCGGTCTTCCTGCTGCTGAACTGGCAGGTCTGACAAAGCCCTCAGATCGGAACTCAGAACGCCGATCAAATCCAGTCTATGGACATTCCACAATCCTATGTCCTGGCTGACCACATCTGAAGCACAGACCAGCCATCCTGTAGCACTGGCCAAAATGTCGCCGTCCACAACTCTGGCACACAGGTGCCCCACTCACAGATCCAGAACTCGTCGTACTGGTAATAGTACCAGACGACCCTCCACTCCTCATGGAGTCACCAGATCCAGAACCAGCTACAAATCTTCTCTTCCCAGAGGAACCACTGCCTGAAGCCTCGCCTCCAAATCTCTTCCTACTCGCAGTCTACCGCTGTTGAGTAGTTATCAGGTCATTCTCTATCAAACGAGCTCTCTCCACAAGCTCAGAAAAGTCAGAAATGTGAAATGGTACTAGGGGCTGCCTCAGACTGTCTCGTAATCCCCTCAAAAACTTGTAGCACCTCTCAGCAGAAGTACTAACTAGCTGCGGAGCATACCTGGCTAAGGCAGTAAACTCAGCCTCGTACTGCATCACCGTCTTGCTCCCCTGAACAAGCCTCAGTAAACTCTCCTGCATCTGCTGTCGTGCAGAAGGGGGAACAAACCAATCTCAAAACACCTCAGTGAACTCTTCCCAAGTAATCAAAGAGTTCAATCTGCCCTGAAACCTGGCCTCGTGCTGGCCAACCCACCAATGCTCAGCCTCTCCATCCAACAGGAATACTGCCAAAGGTACCTTCCTATCTGACGGACACTGCATTCCGTCGAAGGTCTTCTCCAATCTCCTCAGCCACTCCTCGGCTGCTCTGGGCTCAACAGCGCCCTCAAATCTCGGAGGTTTCAACCTCAGAAACATCTGGAGATGTCTATCAATATCATCAGATCTGACGGTAGAAGCTCTGCTCTGAGTCTCGCTCATCATCTGAGCAACGAGTGTAGCAAACTGAGACAGTGTATCAGCACCGGCCACTGGGGCTGTACTCCCCACTAGTGCTGCCTGACTGGCACTCTGCCCGTCTGTCATATCTAGGTCTGGCTGATCCATACAAAAAATCCAGAAAATTTGGAAAACTATCACAAAAATAACACAATAAAAAGCCAAACAAACCAAAACTACCCCAGACAGACTCACATACAGATCACTTCCTATAGCTCTGTCTTACACAATCCCAAATTCCAAAACCAATGCTCTAATACCACCAAAGCTTGTCACGACCCGACCCGACCCGGGACGGATCCCGCTCGCACCGGGCCGCGACCAGCCAAACGAACAGACAGACCAGAATCTGGCTTTGGAATTTATTTCGGAACTGATTCTTCCAAATATTTCAACTCAAAAATAGACGCACAGAGCTACTATGAAATATCAAATGCAGCGGAACAAAACATCTATATTTTTCTTTCTTTTCCTCAAAACAATCATCTACAACTACAAACCATGGCTCAGACAGAAAGAAACAGAGCAGAAGAGCCATGTCTGTACAAAAATTAAAAGTACAAAACAATACCTACAGATCAAACTCTGAAATCTAGTCCTGGACTTCCTTTCCTTTCCCAGAACCTGAAAACCACCAGAAAACAAGGGTGAGCTACAACACCAGCTCAGCAAGACATCAAACCTCCAATCAAAATTTCCAGAATCCAAAACCAAACACTTCAAACCAATTCGTACAGAAACCAGAACAGAATCAGACAGATATCAAAATTGTATAGATCGGAACGAACAGATCAAATCAAAACAGATACGGACATATATCAAATCAGAATCAAATTTGCTTACAGAACAGATATGGAAATCAGAATCAGATTATATCAGATAGTATTGTAATTAATAGCTAAATTCCCTGACACTGACAGAATCTCTACGGATTCTCGCCCCTTATGCCTCCCTTTGTGCTCACGGCACCAGAACATATGTGCTTATGTGCTCACGGCACCAGAACAGATGTGTTTATAGCACCAGAACAGATTTCATCGGATCCAGAACAGTACAGATATCAGATTTCAGATTGAGCTCATTTCAGATTTCCCAGACACTAACTGAATCTCTTAGGATCCAGGCCCCTTATAACTCCCTTTTTATAACATATACATATAGCATATCAATTCAGAAGAAATCCGGACGAATTCAGAAATCAGACAAAAATCGGGCAGCACAACGGCTGTTTACGGAATTTACACAATTTTTTCTGAAAAATCACAGAATACCAAATTTGCACATAATGTAGATAACAACATTGCAAGACTTTAATTCTACTGCTCAGACAATTTTAGACTACACAAAAAAATACAGTCGACGGAAAACGCCATCAAATCAACACTACCCGGACAAAACTCTCCAGAAAATAACCAAAATGTGCACACTCGGCACGTCAACAACATACAGAAAATTACGCGGTAAAAACTGAACCAGACGGAAAATACGGACGAAAATCTCTAACAAAAATCAATTCCGGACAAATAATACCGCCAAACACGACGGTTCTGAAAATTGAGAAAGGCGGATTGTGCCTTACCTTGCGTACAACACTTTCCTGAACAGTCTCGTCGGACGAAAACGGCTCGGCGTCGCCCGAAAATCAACTTTTCTACTTTTTCCTTCGTTTTTCTCTCTCCTAAGCTTTTTCTCTCTCTTCAAAATATCTCATTTCCATATATATCCAGACTGATCGTCCCGGACGATCGCACTTCGTCCCGGGACGATCTGGCTCTTGACAAGTGTCATCCAGACGAGATTTAATTATCGTCCCCGGCAACCGGTCCTCGGCAGCATTTTCGTCCAGATGATCCAAAATTTCGTCCAGATGAACTGCTCAATTTTCACAATTCCGACCAAACCTGTACCGATCGTCCCGGGACGATCCAACTTTGTCCCGGACGATCCTGGAGCAAAGCGATCTTCACAGAGACAGGGGTCAGAAAGACTATTTTCTAAAGATGATAGTTAGAAGGACCGTAGTAGGTGACGGTGGTCGAAAGGACCATAGTTGGCAGGAGACAATGGTCAGAAAGACCGTTATCTAACAATGGAGGTTGAAAGGACCGTAGTAGGCGACAAAGGTCGAAAGGATCATAGTCGACATGAGACAGATGTCAGAAATAATGTTGTCTGATGATGGCGATCAGAAGGACAGTAGTAGGCGATGGAGGTCAGAAGAATTGTTGTCGGCATGAGACAAGTGTCAGAAAGACTTACCGTAAGGCAGTGGTCTGGCAGAAATTCGAGTGTTAGATGGTGGTACGGCGGAACACCAGCATCAAGTGGAGGTTCGACAGAACTCCGGGACATCAGGTGGTGGTTCGACAGAACTCCGGGAGGAAGGTGGTGGTCCTGCGGAACTCCTACGTCAGGTGGTGGTTCGGTGGATTTCCGGGCATTAGGTGGTGGTCTGGTGGAACTCCAGGCGCCAGGTGGTTGTTCAGCGGAACTCCGGGCATCAGGTGGTGGTCCGGCAAAACTCTGGGCGTTAGGTGGGGGTCCGACGGAACTTCGACATCAGGTGGTGGTCCGGTAGAACTCCAGGCATTAGGTGGCGGTCCAACAGAACTCTGAGCATTAGATGGTGGTCCGGCGGAATACCGGTATCAGGTGTTGGTCCGACGGAACTTTGGGTGTCAGATGATGGTCTGACGGAACTCAGGGTATCAGGTGGTGGTCCAAAAAAACTACAGGCGTCGAGTGGTGGTCCGGCGGAACACGGGTGTCATGGCCGGTGAAACTTTGAGTGTCCGGTGGTGGTCCAACGAAACTCTGGGAGATGGTCGAGGAGGAGCGAGGAGGTAAAAGTGATCTCCGATATCCTTCTTACTCTCTTTCTTGGGGCCCTTTTCAAGAGGAAGGATGGGTTCCTAGAGTGGCATGGCTTATAAATAGGAGGAAGATTAATACTAAATGGGGAGTGGTTTGGATGGACGGCCGATGTTAAATCCCTTGATCGTGGATCGTTCACTTGACATTTGAAGGTCTTGATGATGTCAGAATTTTGTAATATTTGGCTAGTTGGATTCATCTCATCGTGCCGCTCAATTTGATTCTATGTGCATCATGTTTGGAAACCGTTTGATAATCAAAATTGTGGCTTAAACCTTCAAACGACACTTCGGGTCTTTGATTTAGACTCATTTGGGCTCAGATTGAGTCGAATTTGATCTCGTTGGTTCATATTCTCGAGACGTTCAGTTCAACTGTAAGTTTGGTGAAATCAGAGTTCAAACGGTCCCATTTTTTATTTTGGAAGTTTCCAACTTGATTTTGCCTCAAGATTCGCGCCCGATCAAGATAATTTTTTGATGATGTATCAACCTTTAAATAAAAACACCCACAAAACATAGCTATATAACTATAATCCAATCCTAGTTCTATTCATAAATATACAAGTACCCTAAACTAGCACATGAAATAAGGCACAAGTGCTAGGGAGTACTATTGGTCTTTTAACTTTTTGAACATCATAAGTACTTCTGAAGATTGGTAATGGAAAGTATTCATGAACATGAATTGTTTATAACCATTATTGTTTTCTTATTGCATACACAAATTTTTTCTAACTAAAATGCACATAATAAATAAAAAAAAAAGTATAGAGGGAGCATCACGTCCTTACATACATTTTCTCTAAACAAACTAAAGAGTGTATAATGTACATACAGTTTAAGTAGTTGACTTAATTTTGAAAACTAGTAATGTGACATGCCCAAGTTTATTTGTATTTATTGATCATCATATGAGGCTTGGTTATGATATAATGAATATTATAATCAAACATTATATGATGATAATGATCAACTTATTATAGTCATAATACGACAATAGATACAACTATTAGACATAATAAACCAATAAAGTGTTGACTCATACTGCATAGATGTACAAAATGCACATTCATATAAGAGGAAGATGATTGAAGCTATCTATCATATACCATAAAGTTTCATGTATTTGAATGTGGCACTGAACACTTGAAAAAATATATAGACATTCTAAGTATTATGGTAAGTTCCCAATAATTAGAGTGCAAGGTCAAGGATGTTTGAATGAGAACGACTCATTTAAATAATAGAACTTCCTAGTTGAAGTAGTTTACTAGGAAATGCCATGTCTAGATATTATTAAGTAAAAAATTAAAAATAATTGACTTATGCATATTTTATTAAATATTATTACATTATAAATAATTAATATATTTATGTATTCAATCATGATAAGATTCATTTGTTGTAATAAGTTTATTTTATTTATCTATTTTTTTATATTCTTTGATAATAACTCAAGTCAGCATACTATCTCACTTGCATCACTCAAAATTTTTGCTATTATTTATAATTTCATATATAATAATATAATCTTGTTGCATGCTAGAACATTCACAATAGTAGAGAGATATAGAGAGTTTAACATCCGAGCTTTATATGAAAATCCAACACAAGCACAAATGAAAAAAGAAGGATCCAAGAGCCATAAGCGACACCAGAGTTTTTACATTAAAATCCCTAAAAATGGGAAAAATCATGGGGCATTGCCCAGTTGAAATAATTTCATTAGTATTTATCATTGATTACAAATAATAACCTTCATCACAAGAAGATCTTAGCACAACGTTATAACTAAACATCATTATTTGATTTAAAAAAGTATAGTTTTGAAAAAGATTAATTTTCTTTAGGAAAAGATTAATTTCTAGAATTTTGAAATTGAACACATTATTATGAACGATATATCACCTCAGAAGATAAACATATCATTCCTTAATGGGTTCAAATCTCAAAATTTTGAATTTTATCCTTATTATTGTAGGCAAACTCATGAGACAACATATGATCTCGAAAGATCAAAATGATGTTCAATCAAATGTTTGACTATAATAATTCAGATAAGAAATCATTAATTTCATAATCAACATTACAATAGTAATTGATATATATCTCTGAGGAAAGAAGTTATCAATCACTATTGATTGTTTGAAAATGACGATAATGATCATTGAATTTTAAATTTTCCTAAAGATAATTAATTAAGGATTTTAAAAATTTAGATCTTGGTTTCTAAATCTCCTACGAGCGTAAGCCCTCATAGTTAATTATATCATAGAAATCTGGAGTTCCCCACGAATACCCTTGATTAAAATAGCGATAAAAATATATTTAAGATTTTAAAGTTATATATCAAAGAAGGTAAGGACTTGAAATTCAACAGGGACTAGATTAAGGTTGAACACTTATTTCTAGAGTCAAAGGAGGAGAAGTATGAGACACTTAGGATTCTAAAACAATTCAGAAGTGCCCTAATCTATCATAAGTGTTGGGCTTGAATTTGATTGAAAGAGATTTTTAATTTGAGTGATCAATTTTATTAGAAAGTTGAGACTTAATTCCCGAAGGTTGAGTTCTTATAGCCAGAGCTAGCCTCAGAACCTAAGTCTAAATTAGGTACTAAAAATCAATGACCCGAATATAGCTAATGTAATATAGATTTGGACTTACCCCAACCTAGATTAGGGAGCCAACTAAACCACCTAGGCATTTCAATATCATGAGTCTGATCTTTTATGAAAGAGTGATTAAGGGTATTATTTTGAAATGTTTAAAGGAGTGGGGTCGATATCTAGAGCAGATTCTTAATTGACCCCTTTAACTTATGTAGGGTGTTGATGCTTAAGTAAATATAATTAAAGTTTAGACTCTTTTAAGTATGTATCTAATATAATGCATGCAAATCGACTCAATTGAATATTTAAATTTGAATGAAGAAATTTTAAAAAGGCTTAAAAATAGGCTTTACCTAGAAGAATACACAGATTCCCCTTGGACAGATCTGCACCCTCATAGGTCAGGTGGTCTACCAAAACCCGCAGGTAGGGAGGTGCCTAACAAAAAGAAAGAAGATGCAATAATTATGCATGCAAACTGTGATGTCCCAAATATCTATAGTGAAAGGATTCATTGACATACTTTTCTTCTTATTCTTTCTTCTCGCTCAGATCAATACAGACATCCAAAAATGATAATTTCATTAAAGAAAAAAATACAATATAAAAATATAATTTATATTATGACATTTCATATTTATAATCCGAAAGTGGAGTCCAAAAGAACATATACAATAGCCGCATAGGCTACAAAATAATGCATGAACCAAAAACTATGAAACTATACTAGTATCTGAAAGAAGCTTCATTCGGGAGGCTCTGCACCTGAAATCATTAACCACATATAATGAGCTTAAAAAGCCCAGCAGGTCACCAAAAACCTACAACTAAAATCAAAGCACGGTACAGAACCAATATGCATGTCAATCAGTCAAATCAATATCAGTCACTTACACATGATCATTGAATCAATGCAGATACAAAAATCAGTATAGAAGTAGTAATCAATGCGTAAACAGTAATCAATTCAAAAATAGTAAAATCCTCAATCGATAGTAGAAGAATCAGTAAACAGTATAAAAGTCCATAATACTCAATGAATCAGTACGCGCGTCAAATCAATAAAGAAATCATCGAATCAATCATATCAGTTAGTATCAAGAGAAATCAATTCCGGTCAATAATATCAATCGGTATGAAATCATATAAAATAATCAAATCAATACATCATTAAGAACAGTTAAAATCACAGTAATATAGTAAAAGCATATTCTATATCACGTATTCGGTGAATTACATGTTATCAGTCTTATTAGTATATCACTTGTATCAGTCAGTATTCGGTGTATCACGTGTTATAAGATCATTACAATGAATCAGTAGTATTGATGAATCAGTAATAGAATCTATAAACAGTATGCAATATCAATGAAATCGTGTAGTGATAGTAAACTCATAGATTTGTCAGATCCATTCAATATCAATAAATCAATTCAATATCAATAAATCCATTGATATCCATTAATTCGTACAGTAATCAATAAATCAATCGGTAATAATAGATCAATTCAATATCAGTAAATCCATAGGTTGATCATAAGAACAATACTTTAAACATGCAATTCAATATAATAGCCTCACTCAACAAGTACAATCACTGGCTATTAAGGTGTTTTTCAAGGTTAATATCAGTGTTAGTAATCAGTTGGCTCAGTAAATAGAGTCGTCACCCTTGCCCATCGGCACAGTAATCTCCTTATAACTCCCTTCAATAATCACATGATCAATAGAGGATAACATCAAACCCTTTTTAAAGGAAAGCTCGTCGGCCCACCATCCTGTACAGGTTAATCTCCAACCAACGGTTCAACCAATTTTTATTTGTATTTCAGTAATATAATAGTAGTAGATTCAATCATATATTCACATTCATATACATTTCATCAATGCATTGAAAACAACAATCACGATTAGCTCAAATGAAGAGAATCTTTAAAATATTGTACAGTCGACATAAATCCCAAACATAGTCAAAATACATAGTTTCAGAAATTACCAAATTACCAAAAATCGAATAAAACATCATTTCAAAGCTTTACTTGTACTGAAGTAATATTTTTTGACATCCAGATAATTTTCTATTCGATAAAAATCCCATAGAATTCATAATATCCTGTGAAAACTTTCCAGAAAATACTTAAATCGTGCTAAATCATCATTTCAACAACATACCAAAAGTTACGCGGTAAAAGTTTCATCAATACAAAGATATGCATGAATTTCAGTAATGGAAACATAAAACTGAGCAGAAAAATACGAAAATACAAAATCTTTAAAGTTAGAAATAGGATTCAGATTCCTTACTGTGAGATAAACAATTCGTCCAACTGGATCAACGGATGAAAATCGCTCCGCGACCTCCAAAACTAAGCTTTCCACTTCTCTTTCCTTCTCTTTCTTTCTCCAGCTTTCTCTCTCTTCAAAATATCTCAAAAATATCTCAAATCATCTATTTAATGAACTCGATCGTCCAGACGATGTTTTCCATTCGTCCCAAGATGAAGCTCTCTGGACACGAGCGTACAAACGATAATTAATTTCGTCCCTAGATGATATTCTCGGGCAAAAAATTTATTCTGTTCATCCAGGACGAACTCAGGTTCATACAAACGAAGCTGCACTTTACTCAGTTCATACAGGCAGTTTGTATGTACTAAGCATACAGATTTTCAAAACTTTATTCAGTTCATCCGTACTAAAGTTAGTTCGTACAGACTAACTGCATCCAAAAAAAATGAAATTTGGAAGGGTTTTATAATTTACCCACCTTAAGAAAAATATCATCCTCGACATTTTCTTAAGGATGTAAACGAAAATCGATACAAAATAAATTCGTTCAATCAAAATTGAAATAAAGTTCAATCAAAATCAAAGAATAGTACAAATCAATTTTGAAATCAGTAAAAAATCTCGTCGTATACAATAAGTTAAATAAAATCATACCAGTCATATTTTTAGGCACTTGAGGAACATCTTTCACATTTTCCAATTGTATGTTTTCAGTCTGAACCTGTCATTGTTCAAGTCCAAAATATGGACATTCTACTATTCTATGTCCATAAGCACCACATTGAAAGCATTACCCTGTTATCCAATAACGCTGTTCCACATGTCTCTTCCCACACCATACGTATGGCAGAGTAATAGGTGCTCTGGTAATATTACCAGTCCTTTTTCTGCTACTTTCACTACTTTTCTTAAAACTACTTCTAGAACATTTTGCTAATTTCTCGCTTACCATTTGAGTGACCATATATGCAAACTTTTTTAAATTCTCAGATGTCATAGAAAATATTTCAGTAGCAGATTCAGATTTCTTTTCTTTCTGATCCATTGGCATGATCAATATAAATTCATTCATTTAAATAAAATCGTAGAGATAATTATAAAAAAAATCAATCACGTAAAGTAAAATAAATCAATAAATAATGCAATCATTAATATGATTCTGGATATAAGCAAATCCTTTCACTACACTCACTCTAATACCAATTTGCGATGTCCCATACATCTATGGTAAAAGGATTCATCGACGTACTTTTCTTCTTATTCTTTCTTCTCGTTCAGATCAAAACAGACATCCAGAAATGATAATTGCATTAAAGAAAATGAATACAATATAAAAATATAATTCACATTACGACATTTCATATTTACATTCCAAAAGTGGCGTCCAAAAGAACATATACAATAGCCACACATGCTACAAAATAATGCATGAATCAAAAACTACAAAACTACACTAGTATCTAAAAGAAGCTTCACGCGGGAGGCTCTGCACATGAAATCATTAATCATATATAATGAGCTTAAAAAGCCCATCAGGTCACCAAAAACCTACAACTGAAATCAAAGCACGGTATGGAAGCAATATGCATGTTAACCAGTCAAATCAATATCATCCACTAGCATATGATCATTGAATCGACGCAGATACAAAAATAAGTATATAAGTAGTAATCAATACGTAAACAATAATCAATACAAAAATAGTAAAATCCTCAATCGATAGTAGATAAATCAGCAAACAATATAAAAGCCCGTAAAGCTCAATGAATCAATATGCGCATCAAATCAATAAAGAAATCATCGGATCAATCATATTAATCAGTATCAAGAGAAATTAATTCCGGTCAATAATATCAATCGATATGAAATCATATAAAATAATCAAATCAATACATCGTTAAGAACAGTTAAAATCACAGCAATATAGTAAAAGCATATTCTATATCACGTGTTCGATGAATCACATGTTATCAGTCTTATCAGTGTATCACTTATATCAGTCAGTATTCGAAGTATCACGGGCTACAAAATTAGTACAATGAATTAGTAGTATCGGTGAATTAGTAGTATCGATGAATCAGTAGTAGAATATGTAAATAGTATGCAATATCAATGAAATTGTGCAGTGACAGTAAACTCATAAATCCGTTAGTAAATCTATTCAGTATCAATAAATCAATTCAATATCAATAAATCCGTCAATATCCATAAATTCGTACGATAATCAATAAATTAATTGGTAACAATAGATCAATTTAATATCAGTAAATCCGTAGGGTAATCATAAGAACAATACTTTAAACATGCAATTCAATATAATAGTCTTACTCAACAAGTACAATCACTAGCTATTAAGGCGTTTTTTAATATTAGTATCAGTGTTAGTAATCTGTTGGCTCAGTAAATAGAGTCGTCACCCTTGCCCGTCGGCACAATAATCTCCTTATAACTCACTTCAGTAATCACATGATCAGTAGAGGATAAAATCAAACCCTTTTTAAAGGAAAGCCCATCAGCCCATCATCCTGTACAACTCAATCTCCAACCAACAGTTCAACCAGTCTTTACTTGTCTTTTAGTAATATAATAGTAGTAGATTCAATCATATATTCACATTCATATATATTACATCAATGCATTGAAAACAACAATCACAATTAGCTCAAATGAAGAGAATCCTTAAAATATCGTACAGTCGACATAAATCCCAAACAGAGTCAAAATACACAGTTTCAGAAAATTACCAAATTACCAAAAATCGAATAAAATATCATTTCAAAGCTTTACTTGTACTGAAGCAATATTTTTCGACATTCAGATAATTTTTTATTCGATAAAAATCCCACAGAATTTATAATATCTAGTGAAAACTTTCCAAAAAATACTTAAATCATAAATCATCATTTCAACAACATACCAAAAGTTATGCGGTAAAAGTTTCATCAATACAAAGATATGCATGAATTTCGGTAACGGAAAAACAAAACTGAGCAGGAAAATATGAAAATATGAAATCTTCGAAATCAGAAATAGGATTCGGATTCCTTACTACGAGACAAATAATTCATCCAACTGCATCAACAAACAAAAATCGCTTCGCGGCCTCCAAAACTAAGCTTTCCTCTTCTCTTTCCTTCTCTTTCTCTCTCTCAGCTTTCTCTCTCTTCAAAATATCTAAAAAATATCTCAAATCATCTATTTAATGAACTCAATCATCCAGACGATGTTTTCCATTCATCCCGGGACGAAGCTCTCTGGACACAAGCATACAAACGATAATTAATTTCATCTCTAGACGATGTTCTTGGACAAAAATTTTGTTATGTTCGTCCCGGATGAACTCAGGTTCGTACAGACAAACATGTACTTTACTCAGTTCGAACAGGCAGTTCGTATGTACTAACCATACAGGTTTTTAAAACTTTCTTCAGTTCGTCCGTGCTAAAGTCAGTTCGTACAAACTAATTGCATCCAAAAAAATGAAATTCAGAAGGGTTTTACACAAACTCCCGACAGTCCCGGGCTTACTTCTTAAATCGTTAGAGTTACTGTATTATCTTAAAAAGTTTTAATTTTATTTAAATAAAAATAGTTTTAAGCGAGTCCTTATGAGCCTATGAACGAATTCCAGACTAAAATAAATATGACATGCAAGTAAAAAAACTAGAAAAATATATAATTATATAGCACAATCAATTAAATAAATTAATTAAATTAATTACTCAAATTGAAATTCCATGTGACAAGTATCACTTAATATTATAAGCTAGGATCTTCAGAAAAGTAAAATGATCGGGCATCACTAACAATAACCCGAATTCTAACTCCTAAAAGACAAGTTACTTTGAGAATTAGGATTTTTCTCGACTTCCACTTCTTTGTCTTCTCATAAGCTTCTTGATCCGTCAGTTTCGGATATCTAAATAAAAAGAAGCTCTCCCTTAAAAGGGGTGTTATCTTTTCTCTTTAGATACTTGAAAGGTATACTAACTTGATCTTCCAAATAGAGGAAAACTCTCACCTTTAGGAATGTCTTCTCCTCTTTAGCATCCAAATTGGATATAAATATTCCATCTCAAATCACTTTAAAGTACAACCCAAATAGATTAAATTACATTGAATATAAAAAAAAAAGAAATCTAGACTCAACAACCTGTAGGGTTTCTTAATAATCATATTTAAATAAATAATCCTAAGTAGTTAATGAATTTTAATTAAAGTTGATTAATTAATGGTTTTAAGGTTAATTAAAGATTTTTAGAGTTTTAAAGTGATTTTTGAATTTTAGGAATTTTTGGATTATTTTAATCATTTAATTAAGGGGTCAAATTTTAACTTTTTAATTAAGCTCAAATTCTAAAAAGTTAACATTTTTATAAAATATTAGACCTTAGATGAGTTGTTAGACATTAAGTTTGCTGGATTTGGATTTGTTTACATTTTATTATAAAGATTTGAAGTTTTGACTTGATTTTGATTTAAGTTTGACTGGATTGTTAAATCTTTGACTTTGACTTATTTTTGAAGATTTTATATTTTTTATAAATATTAGATTTTATTTTGAGTTGAAATCCTTTGAGTTTGATCAATTTAGAATTTTTTAAAATTTGTTATGATTTTTAAAGTTTTTGTATTTATTGAATTTTTTCAAAAAAATGTTTAATCAAAGGCCTTTTTATTAATTTTGCTCTAAATAAAGTCCCAACTCCTTGAAATCAACTTCAAAAGTCAGGAATGACCTAAGGATAGATTTTATGGAATTTTTAATTATTTTTAATTAATTAAATTATTTAAATATTGAGTTTTAATTAAAATAAAATTAAGTTCAGGTTTACTATCAAATCAAAGAGCTTTTAATTTTCTTAAGTTGGAAATCAAATTTTGGTCAGTTTGAGGTATTATTTGTAATTTTTGGATTTAAATTTGAATTTATTATAATTTTTAGAAGTTTTAATGCTTAATTAAGGATTTAAGCTTAAATAAGGTAATTAAAATGCTTAATGATATTTAAAACCAGTGAAGAATTTTCTATGGGTTGAGAGTGTCACTAAGTTTGAGTGGTTAAAATTTCAACTCAATAGGAGCTAGGTGTATCCTAATTTTTAAAAATTTTCTATGTTCTCTATATGCAATGTCCTTAATTATTGTCTTTAATGATATCACTAAGTTTAAATGGGTTTAAATCAAGGTGTCAACTAACCTTAAACTTAACATAAACAGTATATAATTACACCAAACAAATCCTAGATCTATGAGAGTCTAAATCTAAGTGGCGGGTGCATAACCTAAATATGCAAGGATTAAACATAAGACATATAATTAAAGTTAAAATTAGTGAACAATCAAGAAATGATTATTCACTAAATATCCCAATTAATTCTATTCAAGCATGTTTAATTTAGGTTTAAAATCTCAAGGGATCTCTCAAAAGTTCAAAATTTAACATATGTATAATTTCAAAATATATACATATACACTTAAATATGAAAATCTAAATCTTAAAATTAAATACTTAAAATATCATTAAAACAGTTTGAAAATAAATTTTTAAAATATTAATATAATATTAATTAAATATTATGGTATTCAAGTAATTAAAATTAATTAAAATAAATTAAATTTAAAATTTTGAAAATAATTTTAAAATAAGATTCTTGATTTTTTTGATAATTTTAAGATATTATATTAATTTTAATGATTTAAAATAAATTTGTTTTGAATTTTTTTAAGTTTTAAGGTTAATTAAAGTATTGAAAATAATTTAAAATAATTTTTAAATTAAATTAATTAAATATTAAATATTCTTTGAAATTTTAAATTGGTTAAAATAATTTTTATTTGATTTTTTCAAAATTATTCAAATTTAATTTCAATTAAAAAATCAATTAACATTTAAATAGTTAATTAATCAAAGATAATTTAAAATATATAAAATATACCTTTAATTTAATTTAATTTAAAATTAAGTAATTTAAAACTCTTTCTGATTTTTAAAATATTTAAGATAAATGATAAAAAAAGGTTTAAAAATATTTAAATTAATTTTAAGGAAATATTAATTAGAAATTATCATATTAAAAAATATTTAAAAGAATTAAATAAAAGAATTAAAATAAAATTAAATTTTTAATTAAATTAAAATTTTAAAATAAATATGTTTTAAATATTTACTAGAAATTTTGAAATATACTTAAAATCAAATTTTATATCTTTATTAATAAAAATAATAATCATTTTTAATTAATTATTAATTCAAAATATAAAATATTTAATTAATTTAAAATAACTTTGATATTTTAAATTAATGTTAATTTGAAATTAAAGTAATAAATTTTCTGGACATATTAATATACAATATATATATATATATAATTGAATGTAAAATGATTTAAATCAAAATTTAAATCTTTTTAATTAGGCCTGACGGCGCCGCCGGTGGAAGAGGATGCATGGCATGCAGTGATTGGGCCAGCGTTGCGCGTCCGATGATTAGCAACCGCATTAATCATTTGGCCGCTCAATCTTTGCCAAATGATTAGCAGCAGCGGTATCAATTCCGCGACCACTAATCCACGTAAGCATGGATCCATAGTCATTGGATCATCCGCATTAAAGAACCAACGACCCTGATCAGATCCTAGGGTATGATATTGCGGAGAGAGATTAGACGGCGGGATTTTGATCCTGCGGTCAAGATCAAGCGCTCAGATGATGCCAGATGGAATGAGTGATCATTAGATCTGATCCACGGTTGGACGAACCCGTGAAAAGGTTATATCCATATGCGATCAATGGTTTAGATCTTATGTAGTTAGAGGGTTACATAAGTTGAGCCCTAAAATGAGTTTTTTGACTTGTTTGCTCGATACACTCAATCATTTCAAGTGAAATTTTAAACATAAATCAACATCATGAACATAAAATCCGGGGTATTAATTTTATAGCATAAGATGCATTGAATCGAAAACTATTTAGCCTAAGTGCCCTAAACTAGGGTTAAGCCTTTTACCTTGGTTAAGGGATGGTTTAACCCGATTAAGATAAATATAAATTTGTTGTCTATCCACGCTTATTTCCCCTAATGACTTCACGACCAGAAGGGCTACTGATCGAGCTCTATGAGGCTTAGACGGACTTGAGCTTGAACTCACCGGAGGAGTGTCCCCGGTGACTTTGACCAGTCAGATTAGAATAGGAATATATGGAGGAGAAGCTTAGTGGCTTGAATGAACAGAGAACTTAACTGGAGCGGTTGGAGTCTAGAGAGAGTTAGGGGTTTAGAATGATATCTTATTTCAAGGTTTTATCATATTCAAGTCCTCCAACTTGAATGGACGGCTGGGATGGCTTGGATATCTCCTCAGATGCATGCCACCCGTCCAAGGAGTGGTTGGGAGTAGAGGATCAAAGGACATAAGGACAAATGAAATTTAAAGGTCATTTTGTCCCTTTGAGGGCATGTGGAGTTGATGTGAGCCTTTTTATCCAGATTTAATGGCTGGGGAGAGCTCTAAGAAGCTTCTAGAGCCTATTCACATAGCTGGAGGGGTTTAGATTAAGGAGGATTAAGTTTAAGGGGTCATTTGACCAAGTTTGACCCCTCCAAAGGATTGATTTGACTGTTTGACTGATCCCCTTGCCACATAGAAGCTAAGGTGGCATGGGGGTGGGGCTTTGGAGCTACTAGAATGATTTAATAGGAAATGGGTTAGCTTGGGTCAAGCCATTTGGGCATTTAAAGCCCCTTTAAAGGAGTTTGTTGACAATGTTGACTAGTTAATTGGTCAACAATAGGTGAGGTGGTATGTGAGGATGCCATGGGTGCTAGAGTGATGGACTTAAGGCTTAAAGGTTGATGTTTGAATATATGAAATTATATAAGTGGAAGTTTGACCAAATGGTGCAAGGTTGACTTGGTCAAAGTCATTTGGGTTTGATTGGTCCTTCATTAAAAAATATGTAAGCCATGATTTAGAGTTGATTTGAGGTTTGAAAGAGGTTTGAAATGTCAAATGAGTTTAAATAACCCATTTAAAACATTAAGGGGTATTTGGGTCAACCTCGATTGACTTGGTCAACTAGGTTGACCCAGAACCCGGGTTTGGGTTCAACAGGTTTGGTTTGATATTCAAAAATTGTTGAAAGTGGTTCCAAGCAATTTGAAGTTCATTTAGTTTGAAATGCATATTCAAACCCTTAAGGAACATTTTGATCATTTTGACCCCTGGTTAACTAGAGTCAAAGTAAGTCCACCAAATTGTAGTTTAATGCTAAATGAGTCATAATCAGGGGTTTGGAAGTGGTGGCAAGTCCAATTGCATATGCTATAAATATTTAAATGTTTTCTATCCTTTAAATTTTAATTCCATTTATGGGGTTAGAGACCTCATAATGAGCTCCAATTTGGAGGATTATCTCTAGAGACATGTTCTATCAAGACGCAATTGATAGACTCTGAATTAGAGGTCATTTGGCTAGGGTTTGAAGTGTTTGAAAAATCCCTAGAAAAGGCTTTCAGGACTTAACCTTTTACCCTTGAATTTGAGACTGGATTTCTAGATTTGAATTGAATTTTTAGTTTGATTTTGGATTTGATTTATTAAGTTTGAATTATCCAAATCATTTATGATCGTTTGGATGATCATGAATGATAGGATATGATTGAAGCTTGATTAGAAGCAGGATCAAAGTTTGAACTGGAGTTTGGATTTTAAACAGGACTGAGGTCTGGATTTTGATTGAAGCTTGAATTGAATTAAGGTATGGATTAGCTTGAAGTCATAATTGATTTGAAGTCTGGATTGGTCCTAGAATTTAAAGGAATTCTAAGGTTTAGAATTTAGAAGAGTCATAAGTTCTAAATAGATCATAAGGTCAAGAATCTAGAAGGCTCCAAGGGTTTAGGAAAATCCTAAGGCCTAGATTGATTCTAGAGTGTGAAAGAATCCTAAAGTTTAGAATCTAGAAAAAATCTTAAGGTTTGGATTATTCTAGAAGAATCTCAAGGTCTAGAGTAGATCCTAAGGTATGTATTCTAAAAGAACTATAGGACCTAAAATAGATCTTAAGGTCGGGATTCTAGGAGGATCCTAGAGTCTGGATTGGTCTGGAGATTAAATTAATCTGGGGTCAAGATTGGTCCAAGTGACCTCATACAAAAATGAGGTCAACAATCATATATAACACATTACACAATTAGATTTCAAAGAATCTAATGCCATGAGAGCTATTCTCAAGAGAACGTTGGCATATTTGTTTTGTCAGTTGGCCCGTAGTTAGGAGATGGTGGTCAAAGGGACAACAATCGGGTGATAGTGGTCTAACGGACCGTAGTATAATGACATAGGTCAAAAGGATCATATTTGGGAAATAGAGGTCAAATGAACCATAATCAAGCAACAGTGGTCGAAGGGACTATATTTGGCGGGCGACGAAGGTCATAAGGATTGTAGTCGGGTGATAGAGGTCTAAGGGACTATAATTGATGAAAGACTAAAGTTGAAATAATAGTAGTCAGGTGACAGTGGTTCAATGAATCCTTATCGGGCGATGGAGGTCGGATGTACTATAATTAGAGAGTGATAGGGGTTAGAAGGATTGTCGTCAGAGATTGACAGAGGTCAGAGTGACCATTATCATGCGATTATGGTAGGAGGTATTGTGGTCAAAGAGATCGTTGTAGGGGATAAAGATTAGAGGGACCGTAGTCGAGAGTCAGTGGTTGGAGGGGCTATAGTTGAGCGAAGGTGGTCAAAGAGACTGTAATCGAGTGATTGTGGTCGCAGGGACCATATTTGGCAACAGTGGTCGGGGAGGTCATAGTAGGGGGGCGACGGTGGTTAGGGGAGCCTTAGTAGGTTGTCGACAGAAGTCAGAAGGATCATAGTCAGGCGATGGAGGTCGAAGGGAATGTAGTCGGCGAGCTACTAAGATCGAAAGGACCTTAGTTGGGTGACGGTGGTTCGAGGAACCATTGTTGAGTGATGGAGGTTAGAGGACAATGAAGGTTAAAAGAGCCATAGTTGAAGGATGTCAAAGTTTAGAGGACCATTATCATTAATACCAAGTTTAGTCATTAATCAATAATAAGAGATTTTATATGAAATTTATGTAAATATCAGAAAGTTTTTATGTATTATATCTCTAATCAATGGCGGATGCAAACTGGGGGCCATGGGGGCACCGACCCCCACTGGATTTGGGAAAACGAATGAATTAATGGAATTAATCATATATTAATTACATACTTTATTAAGTTTTCTTTTAACCTTTTCATCCTTTTTTATGCTTTTTTCTATTCGGAGTCGGAACGCTGCCACTGCCGCTTCAACGTTGGAGTCAGAACGCTGCCGCTGCCGCTTCAGCATTCAGGCTAGTCGCGTAACACACCTGCTCGGAGTCAAAATGCTGCCGCCGGCCGCTTCAACGTCGTGTAATATCTCGCATCCAAGCCCGAACGCTACAGTCAGCCGCCCATTCAACGACGTCCAAGCTTGAAAGCTGTCGCCGGCCGCCCATTCAACGTCGTCCAAGCTTAAATGCCGTCGGTCGCCCTCTTCAGTGCCCGACGCCCTGTAAATTATTTTTTTGAGTTTGAAAATTTTTTTGGGGGCATGATATGTTCAATATGATGAATCATATTAACTATTGCGTTTAAGAACTTACATCTGATTCAATTTTTTTTTTAACTTCATCTGATTCAAAAAAAAAATTCATGATTTTTAAATTAGCCATTTAGAAATTCTGTGGGGGATTTTTTTTAATGAAATCACATAGAATACTTATTAAATTAGAAAAGGAGGGTTTCAAGACCAATAGTTCGCACGTCCTAGCTTAATGAAATCAGTTGATTGCTATCAGATCATGATTTCCATTTTTTTTTAACAGCCGGCCGCCCATTCAACGGAGAGGTGGTTTTTTTCTTGTTTGATTGCTCTGCAGTCTCCAGGTATGACCGTTTTCATATGCCTATATTTGACATGACACATGTTATAAAAGATAATTTTTATTATGATAAAATGATAATATTTTTTTCATTCAATTTTGCATGAATAAATATTTCAAAAGAAAAGTTGAAGGAGATCAGCACAAAACAATATGTGAAGAAAATAATACACAAATCAAACATAGTCGTGTAGAAATTAACTTTGCAGATATCCCCGCCGATCCAGGGAAGAGGAAAAAAATTATGGATTATCATCCAAACGAGAGGGACAGTGTCAGGAGATATTATTTGTTGAAAGGACCATGCTAACCACGTGATCATGAATTCCCTCGTTCTCAATTTGGAGATAGGTTTTGTAAATTTAATCCAGCATGGTTTGATGATCATAAAGCTTGATTAGAGTACAGTATAACAAAGGATGCAGCGTACTGTTTGTTTTGTTATTTGTATAGACATCAAACAGGAGAACAGGCTAGCGGTGATAGTTTCGATATGAAGAGTTTCAGAAATTGGAAAAAAATGATAGATTTCAAATTCATGTTGGTAACAAAAATAGTGCGCATGACATTGCTAGGCAAAAATTTGAAGATTTAATGAATGATGATAAGGATATCAGGTTTGCTTTTGAAATACCTTCTGAGCAGAATCACATAGATTATCGTACACGATTAAATGCAAGTGTAAATTGTGTACGTTTTCTTTTACAGCAGGGCTTAGCATTCCGTGGGCATGATGAATCAGATGATTCTGAGAATCAAAGAAATTTTCTTGAACTGCCGCGTTTTCTTGCTAATCATAATGAGAATATAAGTAAAGATGTTTTGGATAATGCTCCTGGAAATAATAAACTAATTTCTCTAAAAATCCAGAAAGAAAATACAGAAGCAGCTGCAATTGAGGTCTCAAATGTTATAATCAATGAATTAAAGAATGATGTGTTCGCAATTTTGCTTGATGAATCACATGATATATCAGTTAAAGAATAAGTTGTCGTTGCTTTACGTTATGTGGATACTCGAGGATGTGTTATTGAGCGATTCATTGGAATTGTTCATGTAGGTGATACATTTGTGAGAATAATAACATAAACATTCTAAACATGACTGATACATTTATGATGCGAGGAAGATCAAGGCGCCGTACTAAAAGTATAACAAATATGCATCATTATCAAATCGAATTGTTTTACACTGTTATAGATATGTAAATTCAAGAGCTCAACAACAGATTTGATGAAATTAATACAGAATTACTTATGTGTGTGGCATGTTTGAATCCATGTCAATCACTACAGGAAAAACACCCAATACTGGCGGCCTTGGCCGGCGGTTATATGGCCGGAAAAAACCGCCGGTTTTGGGTGATTTTCCTATAGTGAATCATTTTCAGCATTTGATAAAGAACGATTACTACGTCTTGCAAAATTTTATCCGGCAGATTTTTCAGAGATGGATATCATCATACTAGACAATAAAATTGAAAATGTTATTATTGATATGAGATCAAATGATGCATTTATGAATTTAAAAGGACTTGGAGAACTTACTCAAAAAATGATGGAGACTAAAAAAAATGATATTTTTCCTTTGGTGTTCTTGCTTATGAAGCTTGCTCTGATATTGCCAATTGCAACAGCAACAGTTGAACGAGTATTTTCTGCAATGAAGATTATAAAGAATCATTTACGCAATAGTATGAGAGACTCAAGACTCGAATGACTGTTTACTTACTTATATTGAAAATGATATTTTCAATAGTATTGATAATGACTTGATTGTACAACGATTTCAAAAAATGAAGACTCGACGGGAGAAATTATAAAAGACATATAATAAAATTGGCAATGCCGGTCCCATATTGCAGAAAATATTTTGCAATGTCAGGTTTTTTTTTTAACTTTAATATTTTGTGCTCCCACATGAACAAAATCCTGGCTCCGCCCCTATCTCTAATAATTAAAATATTATATTTATATAATATAAATTGTTATTATTGATTTATTTAAAATACTATATATATTAAATATAATTTAAAGACAATAATATACAAATAAATATAAATTTTGAATTTTTAAAATTACACATGCCTTCAAACTTCAATAATCATTAAAAGTAGGGTCATAATCGTCATTCACATAAATCTCTGCGCTCCCACAGCAGATCCAGAAAGCAGCGGAGTTAACCGCGCCGTTCCTCTCTTCTCTGTCTCCATAACGCACTCTATCTCCTTCCTCCGCCCAAATGGATCGGAACACCGGCCTTTTCCCCTCATCACCGACGAACTCTTCCCCTTCCTCGTCTGATCTCGACACCGAGGTAAGAATAAGTACTCCTCCCTAAATTCAACCATTGCCCCGCTTTCCCCTTGCCTCATGTACATCGCTGCCCCTCGCAGTCCACCGGCTCCTTCTTCCCCGACCGGAGCATGACGCTCGGAACCCTCATGGGCCTCACCTTCCCGGAAATACAGTCCCGGGTCGGGCGGCCACCATTAGCCCGGCAACCCGACTCCGGCGGGACCACCGACTCCGGCGTCCGGAGGCGGAAGGCGAGACGGACGCGTCGCCGGCGAGGAGGGAGCGCGTGGTGGCGGCTATGCCGTGACGAAGTGGGGCCCACATCGCTGGAGGAGTTTCTGAGGGCTGAGCGGCAAATGGGCGTAGCGGAGGCTGATATCATATATGGAAGAGAGGAAAACGAGGTGATCGGAGGTGGGAGGATGTTGTTTGAGAATGGACGGGTCCTACCGCCGCCGCCGCTGAAGGCTGCTGTGGGATGGCGGCGGAGGGGCAGGCAGGCGCAGCAGGGTGGGGCGAAGGGGCGCCTGCCTGTTTTGATTGCTGGGATTTGCAGTGGCGGAGAAGGGTAGTTTTGTAATTTTGTTGCTGATGCATTTAGATCTTTGATCTTTCAAAAAAATAAAAATTGCTCGTTGGAAACCCCAATCTTGAGTTCGAATCCCTTCTATTATCGCCAGGGGCGGATCCAGCATTTTTTTTTAGGGTGGGCAAATTCCGCACGCTCTTTCCTCTTAAAAAATCGTTACATTTGTAGAAAGCCTTTAGGCTACAATTGAAAAAAAAAACATAAATAATTAAGTGGACTTAAGGTTCATTTCTTCATTTTTATTTTAAAGGATGAAGTTACCACTGGCCTGCTTTTAGTTATTTTTTCAAAAAATTCTCTACTTCGAAAACAACTGAAGCTCGTGATTAACCGAGTTTAATATAAATGAAGTCTTAAGATTAGGTTCAACAACAACAGACAATACATCCTTCCAATTCATCACGATCATTGGCACGTTATTGACACATGATATACAATAATAGATAATCAAATAATCAATTCAATTTATAGACAAAAAATCAGTGAAAAAAAGCAAAGGAACATTCAAAATTCATACAACACAACTTTCTAGGCACTTCTTCCATTTTTTTTAATGCAATACTAAAGTAATAATTTCTGAAATTTAGTTTGGTGGCATTATTCTAAATTTTTTGGTATAACATTGAAAACAATTCAGGATACGGTGAAAAACTAGAAGGAAAAGATTCTATGTTCGAATTTCATAACCTATGTTTCTTACTTTAGCTTTTTAATTGCCTACAAACACAAGGTTCATCTTAGTTGGTACTAGAAAACAACAACTCAAAGGCCCTAAAGTAAAAATGCACCTTGAATATACAATTGATACAAAAACAAAATGCACCTTTTAAGGCCCTCAGCACAATAGCCCAGAAGACCCACAAGATTCTAATGTCTCACACTTTCGATGGCTTCTTCCTCCACCTTGAATTCCCTCTCTGCCTGACGAGACCCCTATAAAAGGCATTTAAATTTTTGAAATCACTTTGCACAAGGAAAAAACGTTTGCACAGTTAAAAATGACTCTTGCACTTGCTCAGAAAAAAAAAATTGATGCTGCTGAATATCATATACGCTTGCAGACAAACACCCAAAAAAACTCAATATAAACCAATGTTGCTGATTAGCAGTTCAATATTCAATTAAAGCATTCAACCCCGAAAAAAAAAAAGCAAAGCAACTTAAAGGCATGAAGCTCGAACGGTAAAAGCAAAGGCCAAAAGGGTGAGTAGAATAGTAGATTACCTGTGTGAAGGGAGTGGCTTCGAGTAACCTCATGCCTCCCGGCTCCGCTGGCTTCGTCGGCGTGTCGCGTGTCGCGTGCGGCGTGCTGAGTGCGGCAGAAGAAACGTCACGAACGAACTCAAGCGTGAGTTGGGCAGAAGCTTTATATTAGGGCAAAAAAAGTAATTTTAGGGGGGGCAAAGGTCAAAACTACCCCCACCTCTTATTCTTTTTTACACTTTGAGGGTGGGCAATTGCCCACCCTAAAAGCAACGTGGATCCGCTAGTGATTATCGCCTCACCTCTTGAGTGGAGCAAAGCAAGTATAAGCCTGATGCCGGTGGGTGGCCTCGCTAGGTTCCACCGAGCAATTAGTTAAACCGCCAAGCGCTCCCTTTAGAGTGACAGTGGATAGATACTCTCGTTCCAAAATAATAATAATAATAATAATAATAATAATAATAATTGTATAGTTGTATTATATTAGCCCTTAGTTATTTTGTAGGTAATGACAAATCATCATATATTTTTAAAAATTGTACCTATGCTTCATTTGCCTAAACAATTTAATTATTAGAAAAATAAGTTATGTTAGGATCCCTTGATATAAAACTTGGGTTTCATTTGAGATGATTTTTTTACTACTTTTTAAAATAGTTTTTAGCTCAAAAATATGTTGAACTATAAAATTTTAAACTAAAAAAACGCTTTAAAAAAACATTAAGAAATTTGTCCCAAACGTAAATATTAGATAAGTTTGCTTGATTATTATTGAATTTATGTTGAGATAAGTGCAACATATGAGATCAAAGAAATGCATTAATATATCTACACAAATTGATAGAATCCAAGTTAGGCATAACTAGATTTGATTAGAAAATATCATTACAATTTTTTTCTATATAAAGTAAAAATATTATTTTTTTAAAAATAATTTTTTTGGCAAAATTTTAGACAAATTTATGATAGAAGTTTAGATATTATGCATTCTCATAAATTAGATGAGCAATTTGATTCAATTATATGACTACATAATTGAGTGTGCTAATAATAATTAATAAATTTTAAAATATATTATTTAAATTTATAACTTAGAAAAGATACTTTTAAATGATAGTTATTTAGTTTTAAAATTATTGAAATTTTGGCATTTAGCATTAGGAATATTGAATTATGCTCAGGTGAGGATAAGAGAGGGCCTGCGGGTGCACAGGTCCCCCCCTACCCCCCAAAAGAAATTTTATTATTATTATTATTATTAATTTTTTTTTATAAACAATTATAGTTAATCATCTTATTCATATATTTATCTCCTTATAATTTTGATTTTTGTATGAAAATAAATTACAATCTCAAATATTAATGAAATTTTTTTAGGGAATACTTGAAAATTTAAATTTGTGCCTCAACTAGAAATTTTTTTTGGCTCCATCACTCTTGAAACTTATGCACTTACATTCAAAAATCCAAACTATCTATTTTCTTATAATTTTTTCGGCTTCATTTTGAAATGATTTTCTTATTATTTTTTAAAGATATTTTTTTAATTAAAATTTAAATTTTTTACTAAAAAATTACTTTAAAAATTAATAAGAAAATCAAAAAATAAAGATTTTTTTTAATTATTTTTTTTTAAAACCAAAAAAATAAAGATAGTTTTCTTTTCTATTGAGAAAGCTGCTCCTATGGATAATAAAATTGCTTGAAGAGAATCATGGCGAGGAACTTTTATTTGGTCCGGTGTAAGGATGCAGAGGAACATTCGGTTGTAGGCAAAATCCCACCTATACCGAGGTGTACCGAGTTTTTTGGAAAAACACGGTACACCTCGGTATAGGCGGGATTTTGCCTACAACCGAATGTTCCTCTACATCCAATCGGAGGACGTAATAATTGTTCCATGGCGAGTGGCTGACGCTGCATGAAATTTCTCTCTCTTCCTTTTCTTCAGAAATAAGAGACAAAATGAAATAATTGTGTTGTGCGTATACAGTTAGTGTGCTTTGTCTTTTTTTCGATGAAATATGGGCAATTGGTAAATTTGGTGTGGATTCGTTTGATCAATAATATGGGCTTGAATGTAATTTGGGCAATGGACGATTGGGCATTGGACGGCATATTGCAGTTTCACGTGCCCTTTTTTGTCATTTTTCGTGGAAGGTAAGTTCATAAGTAGAGAGAGGAATGTTAAAATTTTGGATTTTGATCATCTTTTAAACATTTTTCTCCATTGTTTTTGGAGGGTTTTAAAGTTTGGATTATAATTGATAAGTCATCAAAAATCATCTTGATCAGACACGAATCTTGACAACGACAATTCCTTTGCTATGACGAAGATGAAGAACCTGAATCTCCTAACCCTTAGTTTCACACTACAAAGAAAAGCTCAAACCCCTTATTGTTCTCTCTCTCTCTCCACCATCACAAAAAGTTGTAGGAATAAAAAAGAATGGAAAAAACATCCTCGTCTCTTCAACTATTTGATTCTTAAATCTTCTATTAGGCCGGCCGTCAAAAATGGGTTTTGGGTCGGGTTTGGGTCGAAGCTAAATCTGACCCAATACTTTTTAACCCGGCTCATTTTGCAAACACGTCGATTTTTCAGACAAGAGCCCAACCCGCTTCTTTTATGTTTTACTAAAATATTTTTATTTAATTCAATTTATTTACCCCTAAATCGAATTAAGTTAAAATTTAATTCAATCAATTTAAAATAAATCAAGTTTAATTCAATTTGGGCAGCATGATTTATTATTTTTTGGAAATAGCTTTTATTTATTTCATAACAATCTTCTAAAATCCTCATAAATCAATTAAAAATGGATCAAATTAAGTAGATTTCAGGTTTCTGGGCCAACCCAAATCCTTCCCGATTTTACAAACGAGTCGAAATCCCTAACCCGAACTGGACCCGGTTTTACAAACGAGTCGAAATCTCTAACCCGAACCCAAAATTTTTGTGTAGAGTTCGGATCGAATTTTCGGATCATGTCAAATATTGACACCCCTACCTTCTATTATTATCTTTTAGTCCATCCACTTCATATCCACCTACAAGTAACAAATATTAAAGCAAACAAACAAACAACACACCAAAGACTATATAAAAAGATACACCAATATAAGTGGCTAGAAATAATTAAAAATATATAAAATAGTCTAAATGCAAAAAGCAAATAAATAGGTGATAAGACATTTAGCGATTATATATAAAATGAAAATTATAAGGAAAATATAAGCTGCTCGGGCGATTCTAGGGTTTCGTCTCCTCGGCTGCTGGCGTGCGATTTTGGAGGGTCACCACTGCGTTTCTTTGTGGTTTCTCTTACTGCTGGTGTTCTACTGTTAGTTTGGCCCTTTGGGCCTTCGAGTTATGGCCGGATCTTCCTCCGCCTCGCCTTGGGGGAACATCTCGCCCCAAAATCATGATGCGAACAAAGGTTTTTTCAATCCAGACTCAGAGACACCTTCTCCTACAAAATCTCGTTCCTTTAAAGATGTTTTAGCTAGATCGTCAGGTGATATTCTTCCTTCTCTGACCCAATCTACATTTAATGGTGTGCCGGCTATTTTGATCTCTGATGATGATGTTTTAAAACTTGCGTCGCCTTTCCGTTTTACGTTGGTTGGTAAGTTTGGTCTGCGAAGACCAAACCTTGATGCGATCCGTGCTTTCTTCGGGAACCTTAAACTGTCAGGTTTTTACTCTGTTGGTCTTTTAGATTCAAAGCATGTTGCTATTCAGATGTCGAATGATTTGGATTACAGTCGTGTTTTTGCTCGTAGATCATATTTTATCTTGAACTGTCAAATGAGGATTTTAAAGTGGACGCCTTTCTTCGATGTTAAAGAAGAGTCTCCTATTGTTCCGATTTGGATTTCTTTTTCTAACCTTAGATTGCATTTTTTCAATCATAAAATGTTGTATGCTTTGGGTTCTATTTTTGGTCGCCTGTTGCAGACGGATCAAGCTACTGCGTCTAGAACTAGACCTTCCTTTGCTAGGATATTAGTTGAGGTTGATATCACGAAGAAACATGCCAAGGAAGTGTGGGTTGGATCTAAAACATTAGGGTATTTACAAAAGGTGGAGTTTGAAAAGGTTCCTGAGTTTTGTAACCATTGCAAAGTTCACGGCCAAGCTATCTCTGAATGTTTTAACTTGCACCCGGAATTAAAGAAAAATGCCAGCAACTCCAATGGGTTGGGAAGAAAGCCGGATATAGCAAATGAGAATCTAATCATTTCGGATAAGGATGAACAGATTGAAACCAATCCCACTGTTGAGAAGGCTGGGGATTTTTCTATTAATCCCTCGGAGGAGGATGTCGTGAGTGAGAAAAAACTGGATTCACCTGAAAAAAATTTAATGAATGAGGATGAAGGAAGTGAAAAGAGTCCTAAAATTTACATTGATGTGGAGTCTATGTTACAGCATGTTGAGGAGGGTGATGATATTCCTAATTTTACTACTGTTGGAAAGGGAAAAGCTATTTTGGAGGAGTGTGAAGAAGGGGAATTTGTTCCTGGTAAAAATACTGATGTGGACAACAGGGATAAATTGAATAAGGAATATTCCTCTAATTCTAATGCGGCTGGTACTAAACATAGTGAGGAAGAAGGTTCTCCTAAGATGCAAAAGAAAAAAAAAAACAAAAACGAGAAAGTTCAATTACCGGATACACCTCGCTCAACGAGGGCTCAAGCTAATCCTAAAGTTTCCAATGATTAATACGATCATTTGGAATATTAGGGGTATTGGGGGGGCTGATTCTAAAACAAGGGTTAGGAACCTGTGTCGTATTCATAATATTAACATGTTGGTGATTTTAGAGCCTTTTATTAGTTCGGATAAAAGTGATGCGGTGACCAAACATTTGGGGTTTGATAAATGCTTTACTAATTGTTCTAATAAGATTTGGATTATGTGGAAAAATCATATTAGTGTTTCGATTGTTTTTGATTTACATCAAGTTGTGCATACTCAAATTTCCTATGCTAATTTTACATTTTATGCTTCATTTGTTTATGCTCTTTGTACTAGAGTGGGGCGTGTGCCTCTTTGGGAACAATTAGCTGATTTTGCTATCAATTCGAATGGCCCTTGGTGTGTGGGAGGTGATTTCAATGTTATCTCTAATGCTAGTGAAAGGGTTGGAGGTAAAAATCCTAATCATAAGGCTATGGATGATTTTAATCAAATGATTAATAACTGTAATTTAATTGATATTGGGTACTCGGGTGGTCAATTTACTTGGAATAGAGCTTCTTTGTGGCAAAGACTGGATAGGATCCTTTTTAATAATGAGTGGATTAGTAGCTTTAATTTGACCAATGTGCAACATTTAAGTAGAACTTTATCTGATCATTCTCCTCTTCTTATGAATGTTGCTCAAAGTATTAGTAAGAATGCTAATTCCTTTAGATTTCAAAATATGTGGCTGACACATGTTGATTTCCTTAATGTTGTTTCTATGAATTGGAATGCTAATGTGTTTCCTAATAATAATATTAATGGCATGGACAGGTTGTGGGCTAAGCTTAGCAAGCTTAAACAAATGTTGAATTGGTGGAATAAGCACACCTTTAAAAATATTTTTGACAATATCAAGATTGCCAAAACTAATGTGTTGGAGTTGGACAAGCTTGTGATTGATGACCCTTCGAGTATCAACTTGTCTAATCTGGATAGTGCTAAACTTCATCTTTTTTCTTTACAGAATCAAGAAGAGATTTTCTGGAAACAAAAAGCTGCATTCAAAGTTACTTTAGAAGGGGATCGAAATACTGCATTTTTTCATGCTATTGTTAACAAAAACAGGATTAAAAATCATATCCATAGATTGGTGGATACTAATGGTAAGGTTTTTGATACTGAGGAATCTATTACTTCTTCTGGTGTGGATTATTTTAAAGATAATTTTAATTGTTCTAAATTAACTAGTCCTATTGATAATGCGAATGTTATTCCCAAGTTAGTTGGGGATGATGACAATTTAATGCTTACTCAGCCTCCTGGTGAGGAGGAAATTTAGAATATTCTTAAAGAGATGAATGGGGACTCGGTTGCCGGGACCGATGGGTTCACTACCAAATTTTTTGTTCATGCTTGGGAGGTTGTGAAGAATGATGTTGTAGATGTTGTTCATGATTTCCTTAAAGGTAAGGTTTATCCTAAGTTCTTTGCTTCTACTAATATTGTTCTTATACCAAAAAAAGATAATCCTAATTTTTGGAATGAGTTTAGACCTATTAGTTTGTGTACCTTTTTCAACAAGTTGGTAGCTAAAATTATTGCTATTAGATTGTCCCTCATTTTACCTAGGATTATCTCTATTAATCAAACTGGTTTTGTTAAAGGTAGAAGTATTTTTGATAATATTTTATTGGCTCAAGAGATGGTGCATGATCTCAATGTTAAAGGTAATGGTGGCAACATTATTTTTAAACTTGACATTACTAAGGCCTATGATAATCTGAAGTGGGATTTTCTTTACAATATTTTGAATCTGTTTGGTTTCAATAGTAATTTCATCAACCTTATCAAGAATAGTATTGACTCTTGTTTCTTTTCTGTTATTATTAATGGTAAAAAGCATGGTTTCTTTTCTTCCAAGCATGGTTTGAGGCAAGGGGATCCTTTATCGCTGGCTTTGTTTATTATTGCTATGGAGTATTTGTCCAGAGGTATTGAGAAGCTTTATAGAACTCATCCTATGCTTAATTTTCGTAATAGGAGTGGTTTTCCTATTACTCATCTTAGTTTTGCTGATGATTTTATTATTTTTTCTAATGCTTCTATTAGAAATGTTAAAATTATGGTTGATTTTCTTTCCTCCTTCCAGAATATAAGTGGTCTATCTATTAGTAGGGAGAAGAGCAGTTTTATCAGTGGTGGTAATATTAATAGGAACATAGATAACATAATCAAGAATGTTTGTTGCTTTAATCAGACTTTATTGCCTATAAAATATCTTGGTACTCCTTTATTTAAAGGTAGGAAGAAGATTTTTTTGTTTGAAAATATTTTTACAATCTTTAAAAAAAGTTATTGCATTGGTCGTCGAATTTTCTTTCTTTTGGGGGCAGATTGATTTTAATTAAAAGTGTTTTAAATTCTATTCCTATATTCATGTTTCATACTATGAAACTTCCTATTTTTGTTTGTCTGCGTATGGAGAGAATGATTAATAAGTTTTTTTGGGGGGCTTCTAACAACAAGAATTGTATTAATTGGGCTTCGTGGGTTAACATATGTGGTAAGTTAAATGAGGGATTTCTTGGATGCAAGTCTGTGGTGGATACTGTCATTGCTTTTTCTCATAAGTTATGGTTCTCTTTTCGTGCTCAGGAGAGTTTATGGGCTCAATTTATGTTAGCCAAATATTGTAAGAAGCTTCATCCTGTGTCTTGCAATTTTAAAGCTGGTGACTCTTTTGTTTGGAAGAGGCTTTGTGATGTTAAGTGGGAAGCGGAGAAGAACATTCAGTGGGGTATCGGCAAAGGGGAGATATCCTTTTGGCAAGACCATTAGATGGGTTCTTCTTCTATTGATAGCTATCTTAATACCCATAATATTATTAATAGTAAAGTTAAGGAGTTTATTTTGAATGGGGGTTGGGACATTAATAAACTTCGGGAATCTGTGCCTTGTGAAATTGTGGACCAAATTTCTAATATTCCTCTTCAGCTGAATCAAAAGGATAAAATTGTTTTTAAATTGGATTTTTCGGGTAATTTCAATATTAATAAGGTTTGGGAGGAGTTTAGAGTTAAAAGTGATAGTTCAAATTTGTTTAATGTTATTTGGCACAATAATATTCCTCTATTCTATTCTATATTAACGTGGAGGTGTTTTAAAGGCTACTTACCGGTTGATAACCTTTTGTGGAGAAAGGGTTTTAGCTTCCCCTCTAAGTGCCAATGTTGTTCTAACAGTGAGACCATCCAGCATGCTTTTGTGAATGGTGATATTGCTAGGAAAGTGTGGCATCATTATTCTAACTTGGCTGGTATTACCACTTTCAGTTTTGATTGTGATTTAGCTGGGATGATGAAAATGTGGTTGATTGCTAGTAAAGGGCATACTCAGAACTTATTGCCTATTGTTATTATTTGGTTCATGTGGAAAGGGAGAAATGATTCTAAGCACAATGGGATAAAAATGGATGCTAATCAAATCATTTCTAATATTCGTGATAAAATTTTGCAATTAAGATCGGTTAATCTTATTTCTAGTAAACATTTTATCAATTCTAACCGGCTGGATTCTCATTTTGGCTTTATGTTTATGAATGATGATTCTGCTATCAACTGTAATGCTGGTATGGTCAGATGGGTTAAACCGAAGCATCCGGCTGTTAAATTGAATATTGCTGGGACTGTTAATGCTAATAATGTGGGTTTGGGTGGTATTGTTAGAGATCATAATGGCAAATCTTTGGGTATTTTTTCTGGTCCTCTGTTGCCTTGCTCTGTTTTGTCGGCTCAGCTCATGGCTTTACACCAGGGGCTTCAGATTTGTATGAAGCATGGTTACCAGGTTATCAACATTGAGGTAAATTCTAAACTTCTCATTCATGTAATGTCTGCCAATTCTGTGGGGTGTTTGAATGATCTGTACACTATTAAGAAAATTAATATCTGTCTGGCTAATATAAACTTTACTATGTCGCATATTAACCGTGAGGCTAACGCCTGTGCCGAATGGCTGGCTAAATTCGGTGCCCACAGGGGGGTGTTTCAGGAGCATAATTTGAATAATTTGCCTGTTCCTCTTGTTGGCATGATATGTATGGATAAGTTTGGTATCTCTTATATCCATCATATTTAATTTTTTGGGGTTGCTCTGTTTTTATTTTCAATGCTGGTTGGCTGGATGGGGGCTCGTCTTGTTTACCTGTTGGCTGGTGGTAGGGTGTTATGCTGGTTGGGGGAAGTTTTATGCTGGTTAGAGGAGCTTATTGATGATCTGTTGGCTGGTGGTTGTTTTCCTGATCTGATGCTTGGTCCTTTATGTTATTGTGGAGGTAAGGGGTGTTGGGACGGTAACTGTTACTTTTCTGGTAGTCTTTTTGGCTGGGCTTATATGTTGAATTACTGGGTTTTTTGGATGGTGGGGAATTTGAAGGTTTACTTGCACGCTACTTGGGTTGATTTTCTGTTTTGGAGAAGGTTTTCGGGGTATACGTTTGAGTGGAAAATTAATGATGGTAATAGTATGTGGTATAAAATTGTTCTCTATTGTGAGGTTTCTAACTTAAATTTCAGGAGCTGCTTTTGCAGATCTTATGGCTTGGTTTTTGCTGAGAATGTGGAGTTGCTTCTGCAAAACTTTTGTAAGTTCATTACTTTTTTCAGTCTATTTTTTTGGATTGTGGTTTTCCTTTTTTGCAGGAAGTGTGAGCTGAATGATTACTATCTAAGCTTCCTTTTTTGGGTTTACAATATTAGATTTTATCCTTGTTTTTATTGTAGTTGTAGAAAAAGGGACCTCTGGCTTTTAGGGTTTATTTTGTAGCTCCTTGGAGCAGTAGAAAGCTGGAGGACCCTTCTACGGACTTTTGTAACCATTTAAATTATATCAACGCGTAGGCTCCTACTGTGGGTTTAATAATAATAAAATTTTTTTTTATTATATAGCTCAGTACAAAGTATTTATTTATTGGTTTTGAATCTTTCCTTCATGTCTTCTAATCTTTATTGGTCACTAGATCCTTTTCCTCTAATTTAATCAATTTCACCATCTTAATCCTTCCATTATAAATTAATACCCTTATACCCTTCACAACTACTACCCATATGTTTATCTACTAGACAAAAAAAAAAATAATAAAACTGTTTATTCTATTATAATTTTTCTAAATGTTTTAATAATTAAAAATATATTACTAATCCATAAAATTTTTAAGGTTAATGCTTCATTTGTGATAGCTTTCTTACTGCTTTCTAAAGTAGCTTTGTAATACAAAAAATTTTAGTTCAAGAAATTTATGCACAAAAAAGTTACTTTAGAAAACAGTAAGAAAGTTGTCCAAATGAAACATTAATCCTCATAAATTTCTAAAATTTAGAAATTTAGAGTTCATAAAAACAAAGTTTGATGTACCCTATTAGTATGCAAAAAGATAGCTATTGAAGTCAATGATATGCGGTTCAAAGAATTTGAAGTTTACAAAATTTTCTATTGCTATTTATTATATGAAATTTCTTATTAATATTTTTTAATCATGCTTAAAGTATTAATGTAGCTTTTAATGGCTTCCCTGCATCATACTTTAATTATTAAAACTTTGATAGATGGACTCAACTAGATTAAGAGATATGGTAACCACGCTATTGTGACAAAATGCATAATTAGATTGGAGAGGAGATCTAAGAAAAGTTACATATTATTTAAGAGTGTACTTAATTAATTATAATTATTAATTATAAAAAAAAATTTAAGAGTGTACTTATTATATCTATACTACTATTATAAAAGGGGCTTGAGTTTCCACCCCTACCAAATCTTAGCCATCCATTTTCATTCTTCTTAAATTATCTTGGCCATCCATTATAATATAACAAATTAATAAATCCAAACAATAATATTTATATAATTTAATGCTATTTACTTTCAAATTAAATGTTACTATTCATTTAATGCTCTACAGCTATTAAATAAAAAAGAGGTCCGGATGACCCCCTAAAATTAATTATTCCCCATATATGTACTAAAATTTTATTCACTCATTAAAAAAAATTAATTTCACATATCAAAGAATTTATTTCTATCATAATTTCGTATGATATATTTAATAGCTGTAGAGTACTAATATAACGTAGATTTGAGTTATTGTTTTGTTTAATTAATGTTTCTTTTACCCAATTCTATACTAATATTAAATACCCGATTGTGATTCTTCCCTTGAAATCCAAACGCCACCCTTTATACCTAATTATGAAGTTAATACCTCGGTTAAAATTTTAGTCATTAAAGATTTCAGTCTTCCTCGGTTTTATATTGTAAACAATTAAATGCAACCTTTCGTATGAACTTATTCAATATTGGATTCTTCCTTTCAAATACAGATGGCAGCGTAAATCCAAGCGCAACCCTTCGTATTCCCACTTTCTAACCCTTCTTATTCCCACTTTCAAATATATATTTGGCAACTATTTGTATGCACTCCCCCGGTTCCCCTTGCTCGCATAACCCGCCCACCTGCTAGCATAACCCTTTGGCTTCTTACTTCCCAACCCTATTTCGGTTGAGAGAGAGGTATGAATCTTCTTCTTCTTCTTAGGTCCTGCATATTCTTCTTCTTAAATTTTTTTTTTTCTGTTTGAGGTCTCAATCTTATTCTTCTTACATCAAAAATGTTTGAAGAATGAACCACTGTGATTCATTATCTCTGAATCTTAATCTTTTCAAATCAAAAAAAATTTTTTTTTTTGAATGATTCAAAAAGAGTAAAATCTAACAGATAACATTTTTTTTTGTTGAAACAAATTGATCTAAATTTTTATTCCTATCTTTTTCACTTTTTTTTTCTTTTTTATTATGGTTAAGATAACATTAAAATATCTATCTTTTTCACTTATATTGTATTTAATAAATGAAAAAAAAATATATATATATATTTTATATATTTTATCAATTAAAAATATTTCAATTAATTATTATTTTTTTAAATTTAGTTATCTTAAAAAAATAAATTTAAAATATTTTATCATATGAAAAATTTAATAGTAAAATTTATGCGAGCTCAATAGTGAATATTTTACAAGTTATAGATAATAAAATTTTCATTCAACTTCACAAACGAGCATATAAGACGGCTATATACGCTCACTAATTTTGTTTAATTAATTTTTTTTTTCATTACCATATGTGTAGCTTTGTAGAGAGCGGATTTCAGAAAAGATGAAAGTTTTGTAGGAACTCATGCCCAACGCAAACAAGGTAAAAATGGAAGTGAAATTTCTATATAGATTATTGGAGTTCATCACTTCAGCGCATTGTAAAATTTATTTACAATATTTAAAATTATTTTTATAAATTTATTTCTTATGAACTAATTCATTTAAGTAGATCGAATTTTTGAATTTTCATCAAGGTTATATTAAACAATCATAAATTGACCATTGTTTTTCCAAATACTGAGAATTGTACTAAATTTGGAAGTTAATATGTAGTGTTACATTAGCTTGATAAGTATATTATAATTGCTTTCTTTTCAAATTCCATGCATTTCAAGTTGTTCTTCTTGACCTGTTGGGAAGGAAGCCTATTGAAGAGCCCAATTTGTTCATTTTAAAGTACTTCCTACATAGCAAAAATTTCATTAATTGTATTCTTTATGATAATAAGATAACAAAATAACTGCTCACCACTTCCTTCTAAGCTTGGAAGATGAAAAGCCCAATTCAATAATCAAATATAGCCAAATTTATTAAAATTTAATTGAAAACCTATAAAAGGCAAGCTTAGAATTATAAGACCAAATTCCTTATGTTAAAAACTTCTTTTAAAAAAGGATAAAAACTTAATTTTATTTTATCATGTCAGTGATTAATTTTTTTCCATAATCCCATGTTGGGATAAACTTTACTTCTTGAATAACTTATTTCAACTTAGCTTGTTGATGATTTAATTAGTTGTTTGAATCAAAGTTATACTGGTGCTTTTAGTTTTCTAGAATGATATTTGTAATATAAATTCAAAATAAATTGGATAAATGCATTTATTTGACTGCCATTTTAATGTTTGAAATACACTGGCATGCATTTGAACTAGGCTTATTAATTTATTCCATTTATTTAGAAAAAATTAACTTAGTTTTACATTGGGTATTTATTAATATTTACTTATGTGAATATATTAAAATATAAAGATTATTTTAATTCAATTAGGCTTGTTACAACCTTTAGATCAACACATTATGATTAGATCAACTTCACTCTCTTCTTTATCAACCTATCATTCTCAAAAAATAGAGGGTCATTTGAAAAAAAAAAAAATACTATAGTTGGAGGAAAATGAACAATTATTATAAACTCAATCATGATTATTAAGACTTCTATTAAAACCTTGAATTAAATAGTTTAATTAATCCAATATTGAATAAGTTCAAATTTCATCTATTTTTTTAGATATCATATTATTTTAAAATACAAGGCTATGAGAATATAATATCATAATATGATAAATTTTTGATATAATAATAATAATAATAATATTTTTAGTATATTTATTTTTTGATACAGTTATCCTAAGGTCCTATTTTCCTTAGATTTTGCATGATTTATAATGAGCTGGTTACTTTTTTCATGGGATATGATGCTGATGATTTGAAAGTCAGAATGATAAGCTTGGATATAGTTTACTTAATAGTATATTTGAAATGCTATAAATAGATCTTCCAATCAACTTATGAAATTTGCATGTATATTAAATTCATGCTTCTTTAGCATGTATGACCATTTCAACAAAGCAAGCCTCCAAATGCTACATATATGGATGATGGGAGTATTCTTTTAAGCTTTAACTACTCAAGTGCATGCTCTTCAACAGGCGGAGCTTCCATGCTGGCCATCACCTCTCATTTTTACTCCAGTTTTTTAAATTTTTTAGTCATTGACATTATAATTTATATATTTAGGCTATTATGTTACTCAAGATTTCCTGATCTTTAATTCCAAGGAAAATTTTTTGGGTGGAAATTTTTCAAATTAACTTGAGAAAAAGTTTATCTTAAAATATGTTGTTTTATAATCATCATATTTCATTAATGTTCATTTAGTCAGACTTTTGAAGAGGATGTCTGTGGCTCTCCGGGCTCTAGGATGCCAATAAAAGCTTGAGACAAGGAATCAATGTTATATTGTCCTCAATACTTTGAGAGCTATTAAACTAAAAGATTGTGTGCAAATGCCTATAATATTGTTATAACAAGAATTACTTTAGCTGTAACAATTCATTTTTGTTATAATCTAAAATTTTGCAACCTATAATAATGCTTTGTGCAAGATTTGATCAATTTTAGTATGTTTTTTATGTTTTCTTTCTATAAGAATGACGTTGTTTGGCTATAAGAAGGTTCTTATTCAAGTAGGATTTAGTAAATCTGGTAAATGTGTGTTGTATTCTTGTGAAGCTTTGCTCAAAATGCATGCACATATATGGATGTTGATGATGTGATTTAATGCTGTTGATTAAGACATAGAATGTCATGGATGAAATAATCACAACACTTTCATTCACTTTCGACACCCGTGGTACCAGGTATAAAATGTTTCCCTCTCTAAAGATTCTAATTTTTTTAAGTTGAGATATATGACCATATTTCTGTACTTTTTTACTTTTATGGCAGCATATAACTTGTGAATATTTTTATAATTTTCTAAATGAAATTGTTACTGAATCCAAATACTATTCTTTATTTGCATGCTTCAAAGTAGTAATGCTTGGTGGTCATTGTGAAGGTTGCTAATTGGAATCATTGCAAATGAAATATTTCCTTTTCTTGAGGTATGAATCTCTTAGCATACGCTTGCAAATGATTGAATCTATAAACCAAGGCTTAGTTGATTATTTTTAGCTAGAAAACATCTTTTAGAAATGCTAGATTTGTTTTTATTCATTTTGACTTTGAAAACTAAATAACAAAATATATGCATGGAATTAGTTTTCACCTCCTTATCTGATTGGTAGGTTTAATAGAAAAGTATTTTCTATTTTTTATTGGTTTTTAGTTTGAAAAAATTACTAATAAATTAAATAATAAACAAAACTTGAATTTAATTCGGCTTGTTTGGGGGTTTCTTATATAGACTCATAATGCGAAATATGCATTTTTTTAATTTCCTTGGCAAAATCATTTTTTTAATGAATTGCATTTAATGCACATGCAAAAAAAAAAAATTAAAGTTATAAACATAATATTTCTTTCATTTTAATAATGATAATATAACTAAAATATTAATAACATGAATTTTTATTTTTAAAATTTTATTCACATGCATTTAATGCACGTGCAATAAAACTAATTTAAAAAAACATTCCTTTGATTGTGACTAGGTGTGCAAGAGAGTTAAACCGACTCATGAGCCAGCATGGGCTTGACTTGATAAATGGTTTGTGAGCTAAGATCTATGAGCAAACGAGCCAAATTTGAGTCAGCACAAAATCGATCCGTTAGCTCGCCAGCTGACTCGTTTAAAAAATATTAATAAAAAATATGCTTTTTTTAAAACAAAATACTTATATTAAAATAACATGATATGGTTACAACAGCAAAAGACCCAAAAATAAAATGAAAAAGGCAGAAAACAACCTAAATTGGGCTCAGTACACGGCCGAGGCTCCCAGCACCCCCGAGCTTTGCACGGACCATCCAATCAGGTGAAGTCAGCGCCCAAAAACCAACCAAACTCAACGAACAACACCAGAGGTTGCCACCAGCTCGACGACGAGGGTACGAGCCACAGCCACATCATAGCCCCCAATATACCCGACCATAAAAAAGCAGAAAGGCAACCCAAAGCCAATGAAAGAGAAGAAAATACAGTAAACAGAAGATCATCTTCTTCTACGGCCCCTCCCACGAAAAAGGCCACGGGAAACAGCCGAGCAAACAGGCTTATCTCGAACCAAAGTAAACTCGTTACTAGGATCAGAACCACCGCAGAGGTCCGGAGACGCCAAGCCGCAATCCAAAAAATCGGATTCAGATTCAAACTCAGAAGACCCATGTAGCCAATCCACATGGTTCCTAATATCAAATCTCGAATGATCACCCAATCGATTTGCAAAAGTCTGTGTATCAACCAAATTTATAGGGACATCAACAAAATTATTAGAGCAAGCCGCATTTACATTTAATTTTTCCACCCGCTCACTCTCAACATTGGTTTCCACATTCACAGCCGGTAGCACAAAAATCTCGACATCAGATGTCGAATTCACAGAAACATTATTCACAGCCACAATAGAGCCATCAGCCACAACATTACTAATGTTAACACCAGAAGAAATTAAACCGGGATCCACAAACACCCCAACATCAATATCAGTTAAAACGCCACCACCCAACCCATCAGAAACAACCAATGGATCAGGGGTCCCCAAAACCTCAGGAGAATTAACAGGAAGTTCAACAGAGGGTAAGGCATCAACCTCCACAGCATTAATATCAATATCGCAGTTCAAAACCCCTTGAGCCGAAATAACTTCACCAATACCCGCAATATTATCACATAAAGGGAGAGGGATAACAATTGGAACATAAGAAATAACAGGGTTACCAGAATTCAGTAAGAGATTAGACATAGAGGCCACCTGCTGAGGAATCGAAACCTCAACCGGACGTAAATTAGGAAAAATCTTAGAGCATTCCGATTTATTATGACCCATAGCCTTACAGTGTTGACAAAAATTGGGCACTCCCTCAAAAACAATTTTCTGCACATACCCCATCTTCTCTGGACCCAACCAAAAGGAATCAGGATAGGATTTAGAAATATCAATTTCAACAAAAACACGAGCTACTGAGGGAGGGGGGCTAGAGGCCGTGGCATTGTCAGTTTGAATCGGGCGACCAAAAATAGAACCCAGCCCAAAGAGAATACGAGAAGAGAAAAGGTGAGGACGCAAACCAGGAAAGGAAAGCCAAACAAGGACGATCGGCGACTCCTCCGAAAGGTCCAGAAGAGGCGGTCACTTAATAACTTTCATGAAACAGCCATAAATAAAGTAGGAACGATGAGCAAAAATCCTACCATAATCCAGATCATTAGAAAGCTTGATCAAATCATTTGCCTGATCCAACAGAGTAATAGAAAAATCACCGGACAACTTAAGATTGAAAAAAAAACTTTCGGATATAATCCAACACCGTCCATTTAAGGGGGAATTTCCCCACCAAAGCAAACTCAAACGGTTTAGCAAGATGTAAAAATTCATCTTCCGAAAACCACAACGCAGGCATACCTCAAATCGAAGAGATACTAAAATCCGGAAAACCCTTCGAATCATCGGAACCAAACAAAACATCTTTGAAGGATTTCGAATGCTTACCCTCCAAGAAACCAGGATCTAACATTTTTTTTTTTGCCATGAAAAAAGCACCGCCGGAGATAAGGCGGAGGCCGGACGAAGGCGGCTAGGGCAAAAGCCCTAGCAAAAGGGCGAAAACCCTAGCAGACAAAAAGGCATCGATTTTGGGATCTATCTATAGAGATTATATATAATAAAAAAAAATATGCTTAAAATTATTGCATTTAGGAGTTTTAAGTATAAAGTTATTAAAATATTTTTAAAATTATATTTTCATTTTTTAAATTAAGCGATTCTTTTATTATTTTTCTTCTAATTTCTTATTCTTTTCATTATTTTATTATAATAAATGCTTGAATTATACTCATTCTTTCTTTCAAAATAAACAAGCATGCTCAAACTCATAGAATAAAGCTCAAATCCGAGCTTGAACTCGATTAATTAATCAAGATGAAGCTCAAAGATCATGAGTGACTTGAGCTTGTCATAACTCGTTTACACATCTAATTGTGCCGACATGTTCCTTCCCTTCAGAATGAGAGAGATTATTATGTGTGGAGTCCAGATACAGAGAAGTGTTCAATTTTCTGAGTGGGAAAAGTAAAAATGCAGGAGTAAACAATAAAAGCACAGTAGTGAATAATAATTACGCTTTTATTGTTTGAACAATTCTTTATATTCAAACTTCATATATAGTTATCTCTCTCAAAATGGTGACTCCATTAGCATAGAAAAAGAATAAAATGTACTAAAATTCGTCTAAATTTTTTGGCATAAGGCCTACAATGACATATTCTTATTCATGCTATTAAATATAAAATTAAGTGCAGAGTACTTCCGTTGGGCCTTCCTTTGTCGGCTACTCAAGTATTGGATGGATATGGGGAGATGTCCCAAATTTGTTCTTGGATTCTTGCGACAGAGAATCCATTTGCTTCCATTTTGATCGAAATTTTAATCGAATTTTTCTTGCCGAACTTAATTCTGTCGCCTACGACAATGATGAATCCCAAATAAATTTATTTATTTTTAATTTTTTAAAATAAATATTGCATGTGGGAATATTCTTCGATATAGAAAGATATTAAGTTTAATATCCTAATTTTGAATACACATCCAACACACACATATATAAGAGAGAGATGTAGCATTCATAAGAGATACATGAATTTTTATGATTTTGCAGAGGATGGGGAGGATGTTGATGTGCCTGGGGTGGATTCTCAGTACCTTTGCGATTTAAATGTTATTTAAACTGTTGAGGATGGGTTTTTTCAAAAAAGTTGGTAAACGAAATAAGGAGGAAATCGAAAAAGAAATAATTGCTGGCTGGTGTTGTCTATTGGTTCTGTGTTGCAGGTGGCTATGGTTTCATTGTTTTCTCCTACTAGCAGGTTGGTATTTTGTTGGACCTCTCAAGGAGTTGGCTTTGGCTCCTTCTTGATTGCCAAGGTTGGGTAGTTAGTTCTGTGGTTTATCTTTATGAATTGCTTTCTTTTCCTTTGCTTGCACTTTGTATTTATATAGAATCTAAAGCCACTTTCCTGTGGGTTTTATAAAAAAAAAGAGAGAGAAATATATGAATTTTTATGTGGAAAATCATAAAACGGGGAAAAATAACGGGGCCTTGCCCAGTTGAAATGATTCAACTATTATTGGTTGTTGATTATAAATGAAGCCTTTTCTTAGGGAATGTGTTGACTCAATATAACAAATTTACATTATATAGTGCACATTATATAGTTGGAGTTGAAATAATCCAGAAATATGAGAGCTGTTCTTAAGAGAGTGTTGGCCTATTCACTTAGTCGGTACGATTGCATTTGGGTGATAGAAGTCCGAGGGTCCGTAGTGAGCAAGCAATGGAGGTCAGAAGGATCGTAGCAGGACAATAGTGGTCGGAGGGATCGTAGTTGGCAAGCTATAGAGGTTAGAAGGGCTGTAGTTGAGCGATGATGGTCAAAAGGATCGTAGTCGAGCAGTAATTGTCAAAGGGATTGTAGTTAGTGGGCGACGAAGGTCGAAAGGATCGTAGTCGAATGTCGATGGTTGGATGGACTATAATAGACAGGTGATGGAGGTTGGAATGATTGTAATCAAGAGACGGTGGATGGAGGGACTGTAGTCGGTGTGCTACAATTGTCGGAAGGACCATAGTTGGGAGATGATGGTTGGAGGGACCATAATCAATGGGAGATGGAGGTCGAAAAGACGGTAGTCGGGTGACGGTGAAGGAGGGAAACAGAGGTCAGAAGGAATGTAGTCAAGAGACGATGGTCGGAGAGACCTTAGTAGATGGGCGTAAGAGGTTGAAAGGACAGTAGTTAGGTGGCTTTAGTCAGAGTTACCGTAGTCAGAGGGCGATGGATGTATGAAAAGCAATAGTTGGGTTATGGTGGTTGGAGGGACCGTAGTAAGCAAATAATGATGTTCGGGCATAGAGCCGGCAGTGGCAACCTGATACAGATCCGACGATGATGGTCAAGTGGAGGTTAGACAGACCATAGTCGGGCGATGGTGGTCGAAGTTTTGGGATTCTTCATGCATTAGAATTCTCTTGAGTTTTTAGCCTATGGTCCAAGCCTCTTAAAATGTCTCACCTTTAATATGGGAAGAGAGGGTCTATTTATAGATTTTGAAAGTGGTATGTCCCATAAATATAAAGAAGATCTGGGTAAATTTGGAGTGTTCCATCAGACGACCCATAGTGATTTCTATGATCATGAAATATTTATCAAGCATTAAAGTGCCTTAATGATGTTAGAATTAAGCGATCTTGAGCTCGTTGGATTCATCTTATCGAGCCCCTCGATTCGGCTATAACATACTGCATTTGGATATCTTTTAGTAATCCAATTAACTTTTTGAAGCTTTCAAATACATTTTGGTCCTTTGATTTGGGCTTATTAGAGTTCAGATTAGACCTAATTTGGTATCGTTGGGTTCGTTTCTTTGAGATGTTTAATTTGACTTTAAGTTTGCTAAAATTGGAGTTTGAATGATCCCAAATTTAATTTTGAAAGTTTCCAATTCAGATTTGCATCAAAATTCGTGCATGATCAAAACGATTTTTGATGAAGTATCAATAAATTAGGATATATTTAAAATGACTATAGTTTTTAGTAAGCAAGATTGTCAAACTATTGTAAAGAAAATAAATTTTTTAAAGCTGCAGTAAAAAATAGCTTCCCATCACAATTTTTTTTTTGAAAGTAATGAAAAAATAGTAGATAAATAGTGTTGTGGTTGCGATTAGAAAAGCAAACTAGTAAGAAAGTTGGGTATGCTTTGGTTAGTTTTGTGGTTGCTTTCATTTCAAAGAACAATCATAATTTCATTTGACTACTGTTTTCTTGACACTTTTTCATTATTTTTCAAAAAAAATTATTTTGAAAAGCTACTTTTTGCAATCATAATAGTAAATTACTTTCTCCAAAACAATTTCACAACATACTTTATAAAATACTACAGTTGTCTCAAATAGACTCTTAGTCAAACGAAATTAATGTTACAAAATGCAGCTTTTCACAATATAAATTTATGAACAGCAGTGAAAAAAGTAAGATAATAGTAGTTAAATAAAATTACGATTGCTCTTTGAAAAAAAAAAAGTAGCTAGAAAGCTTGGGTTGATCCCCATATAGTCTATTTGCCCACCCTCAAAAAATAAAAAAAGTCTTTATAATTGTTAATTTGAAATTTTGACCCCCCTAAAAAGATTATTCTGCCCATCATTTAGGGAGAGGAAGTAGCATTGGTTGAAGAAACTACAAAAAGATAATGTACTTACTTTCTAGTTTGTATAAAGTATGAGTAAAATTTTATCAATAGAAAAGGAAGTGTCATATGATTTATAAGTTGGGTTTAAAAGGAATTCTAAAAAATAAGGGAAAAAAATTGTAATTTGTATATAAATAAATCTTATTTTTTGTTGGCTATTTTTAATTATATTTTACTGCATTGCATTGAAATCCAATTATGTTTTATTGATTTATGATTTGTGCATGAGCGATTCATAAATCAATTAAATATTATGCATACTTTATGGTTTAATTATCCTTTTTTTTTCTTAAGTTAGATAACATTAAGCTTATTTATTATTATTTTTCTCTAAGTTAGGGTCTAGCTTCAGCATAACGTATATGATTATATTCCCACTTATATTATTACTAAAATCAATATTAAATTGGAAGATAAATGATAAAATTTTCTCTTATACATTTGATAGCATTATGTTGGTTAAATTATTTAAAAAAATATATTTTATTATTATTACTTTTTGATGTTATTATTTTATTATTATTATTCTTATTTTATTTTTGTTATTATTGTTGTTGTTGCCTAATTAATTAAAATTTTACCTATCATGAAAAAAGAAGTTGGATCCGCCTCTGCTAGAAAGCCATCTTAAACAAAACCTAATTTTATTTATTCACTTTTCCGCTTTTTTATATTGTTTCTTTTGTGATTCATATATATATATATATATATATTTGTTGGTAATGCGTTTAAATTTTTGTTTATAATTAAAACAGAAAGCTTCTAAACTTCTTAAAGCACATAGAGGTTATGATTTCAAGTTTATTAGAACATAATTTCTGGTGTCGGTTTTTGGATTTTCTTTTGACGCCAAAGGCAATTAATTAATCTTCAATTATGCTCGTGACGCTTATCCGGTTCTAGGCCTTTTGTCTTTTTTGTGAGTCGTGCGTGCAGATGGGCTGCATACGTCGGTCGAGCATGAAGGGTGGATCGAGTCTGCTTGAGCGAGGAAGATAGATTGTGCATTGGATCGACCTACGCGGAAGTAGCTCGGATGCAACCTCTCAGATGTAGGGCGTAATCGGAAGCCGTGTGGGGTGGAAGCGGACGCAAAATCAAGCTCGAACAACATACTTGAGCCACTAGACGAGTTCATTTCAGTGGCACGAGCCGAGCTCGAGCTCGCCTTCTGAGCTCGACTCAAGTTCGAGCTTGAGTTTTGGCTGAGTTTAGTTCGAGTCAGTGAGTTAGGTTTGACTCGAGCTCAACTTGACTCATTTGCACCCCTAGTTGAGAGGTTAAGATGTTAATTAAAAAAATCTTTATATATATATAATGCGAATGAATTTAAGATTAATTAGTTCAATATCCCTAAAGTTTAAATAGTTTTGATAAGAGTCGGTTTCTTAATTAAAATGGATTGATTAAGTGTTATTTCAAACAAAATCATATTTTAATGGCTTCTTTTGGTCAATATTAAATAATGATATGTTCTCTAAAATTTTATTAGATTGCACATAAAATTTGATGCATTTTTTTAGATTCTAGAGTGCTAGTATTTGAGCTAAAAATTTTAGAAAGGCATTATGTTTGTACGAGTTGAATCAAATAGGAGAAAATTATATTAATTGAGTCTGAATGGGCTTAAATGAAAATCTCAAAAGTATAATTAAAAATTTCTGGCTATTTGAGATCTTAAATGTCCTTCAAATTTTGAAGATCCAACACTTTTCTTTTTTTCTTTTATAGGCACTTAGGCTTTGTTTGGGACAGCTTTATTATTGCTTCTTAAAGCAACTTTCTAATACAAAAATTAAAATTTTTGTACTAAAACTATGTTATAAGAAGCAGTAAGAAAGCCATTCCAAACGAAGCCTTAATTATCTTGTTTTAAGCAAAGATTCCAAGTGATAAGTAGTTAAATGAGGCTAACTCGAAATTGACACTTAGAAGTCGACACTAAGTATTTTTTTTCAAGTGAGGGGTCATTTTCCAAAGCAAGTTGCTAACATGCAACAATACTTCTTGCAAAAGAGATATCAAGGAGGACATTTTGAGATAGGTTTTTAAGAGGCTATAATTAAGAAATATATTCCTAATAACATTTGAAAAGTAAAACAAAAAAATGTAGGAGTTACTAATTATGTAAGATCGAATGTCAAGATGGCACAAAAGCTAAATGGAAGGATAACTCAATAGCCAAAAAGTGGTGTCAAGAAATGAGCACCAAAGATTTAGCATCTAGGGAAAAGTAATTGGTTGAAATGAGCAAAGAAAAGGGAATGGATTAGAGGCTAAGAGGGTGAAAGCAAGAAATTGATAGCATTTAGTGGATAACAACTTAGGAGTTCACAAGTAGTTGGTGTTCAAAGCTAATTTGAGAGGGGAAGATAACTAAAATTCAAATATTGTTGTGTTGCATAGAAATCCAACACTAGAGCCACAAGCTAGTCAACATAAAATATCAGTGAATGGGCTTTGTATTGTTGGATTCGCTCAACAGACACTCAAAATAATTATTCAATAATTCTAACAAAGGATGATTAATCTAGGGAAAGTCTCCTTGATGGTCATGTTGAGGGCTATGATTTCCTAAGTAGATTATAAGGTTAGGTTTTATGATTAGAATTGATTAATTAAAAATTAAATTGGTCTTTAAAACAATTAGTTAAAGGCTCAAATTTGGGTTAAGGCTTGCATCCTTAGTTTACTAACAAACTAAGTTTATCTAGTAAGTTGAGGAAATTGATTGGTCCTGTAAGGAAGTTAAGTTTGTAACTATAATAATCTTAAAGTACAAACAATAAGGCTGAGACTTAGGCATTATGATTTGAATGCTAATAATAGGATTAAATTGAGAAACCTAAAGTGTGAAAGATGGGTTAATAAATATAAGCCTCAATAAGTATAGTATGTAATAACCCAAAACTCAAAAAATAAACTTATTTGAAAAATGTGAAAAATATGTACAGAGTGCTGCGATGCAAATGCTCTCTATTATACAGTAACTCTGGAGGTGGCATACAACTCAATAATGCTGAGTCACTTGGGTGATGTGGCGCTAGACATTAAAAGAAGTTTTCAAAATCCCTGCCACCACCTCACTCGCTTCGACACTCTCATTTGCTTGGCCAGAGTGTGATAAAAGCAGTCTCGAAACAATTGTTAGTCAAAAAATTTGATTAAAACCAGGACTACATTGTTGATTGGATTAATTATTGGTTAAATATATTTGTAGGTTTATGTTATTTCGAATGGTTTATTTTATATTTGAGATTTTCTTATTGATTAGATAAATAGATCCGAAGAAAAGAAGTTTGAACCTGATATTGAAGTATTTTCCTATGACATATTAGAATATGGTAAAGTTTGCTGACATGATCTTTTAGAAGGTGAGAGATAAATTAGAAAAATATTTTTTACAATGTAATAAGAAAGTAGGTGAAAGTAGCAAAGAAAAGATTAATAAGATTGTCAAAGCACTATCCACTCTGCAATGCATCTAGTGCGGAAGAAGATGTGTGGGACCCTGCTATAGGGTGATCATAAAATACTTTAGGTGTGGTGATTATAGATACTGAATGGTAGAATGCTTATTGCCTAAATCTTGGCAATAATATGTTCATATTAGAAGCAGATTGTCAGAACCAGTGAAAGAGACGTCTGAAGTGCCTGAGAATATGTGATGTGAAATTGTTTCAATTTTTTGTAAGTTGAGATTTTTGATGATTTCAGAATTAATATTGTTGTGATTTATATTTGACATAGATTCTTTTTGATTTTTTAGATCTAATTTGGTTTGGTATATTATAGATTTAATTTTTTTAAGTAATTATATACTCTCTCTAATAGTGATATATCGACGATGATATATTTCAAAAGTAGAAAGATTGTAATAACCCAAAAGTTTAAAAAGAACTTGTTTGGAAAGTATAAAAAATCATTATGGAGCACTGTAGCGTTGATATAGAAAGCACAGTGGTGCTTAGGGGTGTAAGTGAGCTAAGCCGACTTGATCTTGAATCATTTATGTGCTCGTGAGCCATACTTATCGAGCTCACGAGTCGAGTTCGAGCTCAAACTCGAGCTCATTCAATAAATGAGCTTGAGTTCAAGCTTGATGAAGCTCGGCTAGTGAGCTCGCGAGTCAGCTTATAAATAATTTTTTATTTAATTAAAACATTATATAACATGTATTATAATATATGTTAATGCATACATTTTGTTGCTTGGGAGTTGGGTCGGACACAGGTGCTTGGCAGTTGGGATGGACACAGGTGCTTTAATTAAAATAACATATAAAAAATATTATAATATATGTTAATGTATACATTATGCTACTCATTAATAGGTGGCTCATAATACTCATTGCCACGTTGCAAGTGAAAGCTGCTTTTTATTAATGCAAGTTATCATAATTTCAAAATATGAGTGAACACAGGCGGTAAAATGAGAAATAGGGTGGGAGAAATGAAAAATCAGACATGTGAAATATGGCACGAAATCAAGCAGCTTGCGAGCTGGCTTGAGCTCAAGTTTGAGATCGACTCAAGCTCAAGGTTGAGCTCGTTTTCCAACTGACGAGCTAAGCTCAATAGTGTTAAAACGCAACTTGACTCGACTAGACTCATTTACACCCATAGTGGCGCTTACTATGGAGGAGTAATGGCACTAAAAAATACCTATGTGACACAGATCGATATTGTGATGCCCTAGAATCTAATTTGAAAGAATTATTCTTTTAATCCTTTAATAATAAATAAAAAGAGTTATCTAATATCATTTATGAGTAATAAACAATACAATAGATTCTATAATTTAAAACACCAATATATACATTTATATTCAATTCTAGAATTTATATACACTATTTATGATATACACAATCAAATCATAACTACTATGTCCTAAGTATAAAAAAAACAAAATGAAATAGAACCTAAAAAACCTGACCAACTCACACTCCTGTTCTACTATCCTAATATGAAATCATTTAACCACATATAATGAGCTTAAAAAGCTCAGTAGGCCACCAAAGCCTTTAATTAAATGAAAAGCATGATAAAGGAGCAATATGCTTGTCAATAGTCAAATCATGGCAGCAACAGATATATGATCATTGAATAAATGTAGAAATAATAAAACTCAAATGTAGTAGCAGTAGAATATATAAATAGTAAAATATTATAATATGGAAGCTTGTAAAGTAGTACAAGTGTCAAATCTATAAAATAATCATCGTATCAGCAGTAACACCAATTAGTATAAAAATCGTATAAAGTATCAAATCAAAATATCGATAAAGACTATAGAAATCAAATCAATTTAATAAAATTATATTAAAATATACACATACTATTTATGCATTATATATCATGTGCTAAGCATATCACATGCTTATTGTACAGTGAATAACTAGTATACAATATTATCAGTATTTATATCAGTAATAAAAAACAATATAGTGACATGAGTAATAAAATAATGCAATAATAGTAAATCCATGCAATAAACATAAATCTATATAATATTAAGAAAAATACCTCAGGAACATGCATTTTAGTAGTCACACTAAACAAATAGAAGTTTTAGCTATCACGATATTTTTTTAGTGTTAATATTAGTGTTAGTAAATCGTTGGCTCAGTAAACAGAGTCATCACTCTTTGTCCTTCGGTACAGTAGTAATCTCCTTATAACTCTCAATCAGTGTATCACATGAATTTGTAAAGAATAACACCAAAACATAATATTTAAAGGAAAGCCCGTCGTCCCACCATCTTGTACATGTCAATCAATTTCCAACCAACGGGTCAACTAATCATTACTTATTTGTTTCACACAAGCAGATTATTATCACAATACTATAATAATAATATCGACCAGCTATTACTCAAACACATACTCACATTCATATTCATTGCATTACAATAAATAAGATATAATTGAGCTTAATTAAGAAGATATTAAAATGTTATAATGATAAACAATAAAAATCATATTGAGCAAAAATTCATATTTTCAGAAATTACTAAATTATCAGAGATTGTGCAAAATGATGTTTTAAGACTTTTATTGTACTACATCACTATTTTTGGAGGTCAAAATAAATTTTTTGGTACAAAAAAATTGCTCTATTTTCAAAATTACCTCTCAAAAATCTCAAATAAATACTCAAAATGCTCATAATCATGATCTTTTTATAAAATACAAAAAGTTACGTGATGAAAGTTTTACAAATACAAATTTATTCAGATTTTTCGATAACAAAAATACAAATTTGATCAGAAAAATATAAAAAATATAAAATCTTTGAAATAAAAAATAGGGTATGGATTCCTTACAGCGAGACAAGAAAATTTCCCAACTAGCCTAACATACGAAAATCACACCGTGGCCTCCAAATCTGAGTTTCCCTTTTATCTCTCTTCTCTTTTTCTCACATTTCTCATTTTCTTTTCTATGTTATCTCTTTAAGCCGAATGCTAAGGGAAAAGCTTTTAAAATGCTTTATAGTGACTTAGGATATTTTATTAATTTTTTTATATTATATAATTTATTTAATCAATTTCTTTTAATAAAAAATTCAAATAAATCATTTCAGCACTTCAAAAAACACAAAAAAATATTCATAAAATTAAACATGTTATTTAAAAAATATGAGTGAAATTAGTTTACAAATCAGACACGTAACGGTCTTGAAATCCTCATTTCTATCAATAGGTATCAAATTCTTAAGGATTTTCACCGGTGCCCAAAAATTACCAAAAAAATTATGTAAGTAAAATACTGCAATCAAAATACTATATCAAAGACAGATTGCTATTTGGAATTATAATGACTCCAAAAAAAATTTGGCAAAATTAAAATATTGGCTATTATAGATGCTCTCTGTTCTATAGTAACTCTAGAGGCGGCATGCAGCATAGCAGAGCTTGGTCACTTAGGCGCTATGGCGCCAGACACTAAAAAGACTTTTTATATTTATTTATTCTAAAACTCTACCGCCACCTCGCATTCTCCCTCACTTTTTTTTTCTTACCCAGGGCATGACATAGTTTACTACTCATGTACATAAAATATGTTGGAGTTGATTGAATTCTAAGCCTTGAAAAGTTTTTTGAAATATTTTAGGTCAAGCTGAGATAAGGATTTGATGCTTTTGTGATTATATTAAAATCAAGTAGTGAGGAGATTCTCAATACGTTCACTAATGCCAATGAAAGAAGAGAGGGAGAAAAGTAGGAGTCAATACTACCATAAATGTGATGTTTCCATAACAGTTCATAGCGGCGATTTATAAACTAGTGCTATAGATTAGTATAGACAGCAATTTTTATCACAGCTAATGTTACTACTATTTTTCACAACATTAAATAGTAGCATTTTCAAAACCACTACAAAATATAATTTTAAAATTGTACCGCGATCTCTCCTGTCCCTCGCGTGCCCTAGCTCCTGCTCCCACTCCCGTGCCCGTCACCGAGACCAACCTCCCCCTCCCAACCGTGCCCTAGCTCTCGATCTTATTATTCCTATTGCTTTTAGTTGGGTTCCTCAGTAGAAATTGGGCTCTAGGTTTTCCCATCCTCAATTTGCAGCTCCTAGGGAATACAAGTAGCATGAATGAAGCTAATGACGGCGAAGCTGAAGTTGCCAATTTTGACCATGAGGTAATGTCGGACGATGCTATTGGAAGAGAAGGTTTGGAATTGGCAGATGCTTCTTGTTTAGATCATGAAAAGCTGGAAGAGCATGAATGTGAGCCAAAATAACATGTTTTTTTGGGGTAATTTGGGGCCAAAGCCCATATATTAATTATAAAAGAACAGAAAAAAATTACAGTAAGAGAAAAGATAGCAACTACCTAAATAAAATGGTAGAAGCTAGAAAGAGGAAGACCAGTGAAGCCAAAGAAAAGTTATAGAAACATAGAAGAAGACAAGGGAGCAAAAGAGGACTCAGAATGCTAAAAATGAAGAGATCTCTAGCAGCTGAAAAGAGCATCAAAAACTTCTGGTTGTCGAGGAAGACCATCGAAGGAGAAGCTGGGTAGAACCAACACTCATCATTGTCCAACAAAATTGTTCAGCCAATGCATCGATGCGACAAAATTCCCTGGTTGCCAACCAAAACCATCTAGAGGGAAGAGGGGCGTGAACCAAAACTAAAAGATGCCAACAGAAGACAAACCAAATTTTAGCGCGAGCATTCCAGCATGAAACAAAACCAAGTACTCATAAGCCAAATTAAGCAAGAAAGTGTTTAAAAGTGTGCACGTTTTTCCAACAACTAGTTTTGTGCAAGATGGCTTTTTCTATTCTCCTAGCCACAATAGTCGAACAACCAAACAAATTGCCAAATATACAATAATTTCTGGCTCTCCAAGTGAAATACATAGTAGCACCAATAGTGAGGTAGAAAAGATAATGCACATCTTTACTCGGCCTATTATCATCCATAAAATAGTAAGCTTGAAATAAGTTTGGCCTGAGAAGAAGCATCCCAATCCCTGGGATAAGGGATTTAAGAATGTCAAAAGTAAAATCACATTCAAAGAAGAGGTGGTTATGAGATTCTTCTTCCTTAAAACAGAACTTGCTTATAGGATGCACAGATATACCGCGCCCAACCAAAAGATTAGAGGTTTTAAGGCCAGCTTTAAATGCCATCCAAGAATAAGCAGAGAATTTTAATGCATACCGCTTGTGCCACACATATTTGTACCAATTGACAAAATCTATAGAAAAGTATTGCATTTTAAAGGCACGGGTAGAGGGGCTAACAGACCCCAACCAGAGGCAACTAGAATTCAAGCCGTAAATGGGAGCTAATTGAACCGCAACAGAAATAGAATTCCCAAAGGAAAGAGGGATGTACCATCTCCCATTGACAATAACATTTTTAACTTAGCTCTAAGAGAACATTCTAGTAAAGTGGTCATCCGTGTGGGAAGCCAAAATCTCCATCAAAGATTTTCTGTGACACCAAGGGTCTCACAGAAGGTTAAAGGAACTGTTAGCATGGATCCTAAGGGTGAGACATTGTTTTACACGGGTAACAACAGAACATAGGAAGTTCCAGTAAGTAGAAGTTTTTTTTTTTTTGTGTTTGAGGGACCAAAGAGAGTGGTATTGATCTTTCCACCAATTAAATAGAAAATTTTCTTGATGAAGGAAGCACCAGATGAGGGAGAGAGAGTGAGTCAATGGAAGGGAGGCCGAGTCCCACATATTTTTTTTTGGCAAACATGTGTCTTTCCAAGCAATCATTTGAAGTTTTTTCTATGAGATTCCCTAGAAATGAGAAATCTGGAGCAAAGTTTACTGATAATTTTACAACAAGCTTTTGGGATTATAGAGCCTCTAATCCCGTAGGCAAGGATACTGAAAATTGTGTATCTAAGATACTGAATTCCCCCAGCAAACGATAGACATTTAGCCTTCCAGCAGTATAGGGCTTTAGTGATTTTTAGGATGAGAGAATTGTAATCGACTTGATGAACCTTTTTAGTGTAGATAAGGAACCCAAGATATTTAATAAGGCTATTAACTTGTTGGACATTCAGGATGGTGCATATATTATGACTTATGAGTGATAAATAATTCTATTCTTTATATTTGAGATATTGACAATATTCTTATTCAATATTGTGATTGATTATAGCTTTGATGATTCTAACTTATAAAGCTTGATAAAGGCAATGATGAATAATGCTGATTTGAAGTTGTTTGATTTTGATTCCAAGCACATTGAATGGGATGCTTACTTGATTAACGTTCACATTCGAGGTGTAATCAAGTTTTTGCTGAAGTAGAATATTAAAAATTGATATTAGGCCATATATATAGCCTGAATTTGTTGGAGAGCAGAAGAATTAAATGATAGATGCATACTTGTGATTGTAATATTTATTGAGCGCATCTAGCTATTCAGTTAAATTCTTATTAGTTACAATTGTATTTCCATTAAGTACATTAGTTATTTTATTATGAAATGTATTTGTGGAATACAAGTCAATACATATTTGTGTTAATGTGACCAGTGAACTTGTAATTTTAATTCTTGTAACATTATAAGAAAGACTAAGATGGCTTGAGAGAGGGTCCTTGTCTTGGTTACAGGTTTTTGTTTGGGAAGTACCACTTTTGTTTAACTTTTTCTTTTCTTACATTTAATATATTCCTCTAGTAAGGTTTATTGTAATTAAGAAGTTGATATGAATTGTTCTAGGCTCTTAGTTTAGCTTGATCCTTGAGAACAAATAGTATTTCTAATGTAAGTGGATCACAAATTTAGTTTTTTTGGCATTATATATATATATATATATATATATATATATTATATATATATATATATATATATATATATATATATATATATATATATATATATATATATATGTCTTCTTGAAATTAAGCTACTTAAATTATGTGATTAAGCTTAATTTGCCAAAGACATACAAATTCAAGTGTAAAATTTCATACAAAAATACTTTACAAATAAAAAAAAACATTAATTACATGAGATAACAAAACATAATTTGCCAAAAACATATGCGGGTTGTCAAGTTTTGGGTCATCCCCACACGAATACACGTTTAAGGAACCCTAAACCCTAAACCCTAAATCACTTGTGACAGCTTTTATTAGTAGTTTTAACTCATGCTAAAAGCGTTACTAAAGGCCTTCTACAATAACACTCATGAAACCGTTGCGAAAGCTTTTCCAATGAATACAAATACAGAGGTTCTTAAACCGTTGCAAATAATTTAATAAGCATTTAAACTCTTATCATGTTGATCGAGGTGCATATATTCTCAAAGAAAAAAGAAAGAATGAAAGAATGTACATATTTTCATAGAAGGCCTAAAAAAAAAAAAGAACAAAGACAAAAGAAGACAACACTAGGCCCGGTCTGCGCTAGACCCAACTAATCTACGTAGCTATTGACCAGACCTGAGCCCATAATTAAATGGGCTTTTATTCCCAATTGCCAAAAATCTTCTTTACCTTTCCACGCATTCTGAGCATTTCAAGATTCAAAGAAATTATCAAATCACAGCATCTTGCAAAAGTGAGGCTTGCTTATTGTTGAATGTGAATTCCCTGTTCACATTTGACCTGTTTGGCATTATTATTTTTATTTCTATTTTTTCTACTTTTATTTTTAAAATTATATACAAAACAAAACACATTTGATCATTGCTATACTTTTTCTTTTTAAAATAAACCTAATCACTCAACCTCGAGATTCATAATATCAAGTCCATACTTACTATCTGTCGACCGACTGTACACTAAATCCTAAACCAGAAAATGAACTATTGCGATACTCAATTAAAGCAACATTATCTTAAGGTGTACTTTTTATTTCATATCAAAACTTAACCAAGTAAAATATACAATGACATCATTGTTTAAACACTGTTGTCGTTGAAATCTAAGTTCTGGAAGAAAAAAGTGAATGATTGTGTTAGGTAGTTGACAATCAATATAAGTTTTGTCAAATAATCGTGATATGAATTTGTTAAAGAAGCACAAAAAAAAAAAAAAAAAAAAAAAAAATCTAAAAAATATTTGAAGGTAAATAAATTCTAGTTTTTTTAGATTGTTCTTAGTTAAACTGAATATTTTATCAAGAGAGAATTCTAGAAAGTTCAAGATCTAGTTAACAAATCATCAGTGATATTGCTTTGCCATCATCACAATGATTAAAATCATATGAAAATCATACCGTTGAGTTATCACAAGTAACCTATGCTCCAAGTATTGTTCTAAATGATTCGACCATCAAATTTTTAATGCATCAATCTAATTGTTTGCATGGAATTGAGAGCATAAGATGACTCCTTTTATTTTTCGATCAATATATAACATCACCACCATCAATTCCCATCTCACCACTACTGAGTCATTGCTATCTATCGTTATTTAACTGTCTAATCCATTCATGATTTTGGTGGGTTGATCAAGTTAGCATAGGGTTAAACAACTTCAAAGCTTTAAAACTGATGAAAGGCATCAAGGAAGCACAAACACATCAAACAAAGACTATTGGGATTCAAGAAAACTTTCCATAAATAATTTTGGGACAATCTTTTGATCTATTAGAATCAATAGATTGTATTGTTGTATTTAAGCTATAAATCACAAATTTGGATTCTAGATTTCTAATACATAAAAGTAATAATTTTTTTTTTATAAATAATTTAAACATATTGAATTTTAGTCACACTTTTTTTTTTTTTTGGCAAAAACCCAAATTCAACTCGATAATAATTTCAACTATTTGCTAAAAAATTATCTTTCATGGTTTTTTCATCATTATTTATATAACTATTTTACATACTCAAAATCAAGTTTTTATTTTATCATTACTAAATATGGAAAATTTTGTTACAAAATAAGAGACATTTTTTATTTATTTTTATTTTTAATTTTTTTTTTACAAATTAAGATACATAAGTAGACCTAGTTTTGGATCATGAAAGTCCAATCCTTAGGGTATTTATGCATATTGTTGGAAGCAAGATTTTTATACCTGATAATGTATTGCTTTATTATTTTATTTGAAATTTCAAACTAAAAATAATTCAGCTACTGTCCATCCTATTTGGTCTGCCAAATTCAATTGAGCCTTATTAATCATTTGATCATTACTATGCATAAATTTCTTTGTGTAAAGATTATCACCTATTTGGACAAGGTTCTCCACCCTTTGCCTTCTCAACCAATTTATCTTAAAGCATTAGTTATTCTGATTAGGTAATGTCTTTTACATTTTAATCCTTACCAATTTTGGAATTATAAGCGATTTTGCCGCATGATGTTGGAATGAAAGCTTGTATTTAACCTTATCTCATCAATGCACTCAATGAGAAAAAAATTAAGAAGATTTAGGAGGAAGTTTTTTTTCATCTTTGATGAAGAGAAAGTGGATACCTTGGTTTGAATTCAACCTTATATATAGGGGTCCTTCAATCCATGGAAGTCTATTCTTATTTGATTGAAATATGTTGATTTAGAATATCATCTTTATGACTTTTTCAGTTTATTTGATACATCCTTTCAAGAGGTCTGTAAAACATAATTGGATATTTCATCACCTTTATTACTTATTTTGAGGATCAGACTTGATGTTCTAAGTTTGAGTGGATATCTTGAATATTAATTAGATAATTGATTATATATTTCGCATATGATCCATAAATTGTGTCATGTCAACTTATTAGCTCACCTAAAGTTATGCATTTCGGTGTAGGTTTACTAAGGTTACTTCTACACCCTTTCAGTTATGTGCTTATTTTGTAAGAAAGTTAAAGGAAGAACCTTAAAAATTTGATTGACTTCAAGCTCTTACAAGTGACATCTAATTTTGATGAGTGTAAGTCAATTTTGATAATCACTAATCTTTATGGCTTGAAAGATAGGGTTAGAAGTTTCAAAGATTAGCTTATTTCATTCTTTGATAAATTAGGCTATAAATGAGGTACTCCATATCAAGATGTTGAACAACATATTTAAAAATATCATTTATAAGATTGAGCACTGTAAAAGAAATAATATACTATTTTGAAAGGTAGATGTCTTATTATGTAATAGAGTAAAATATACAAATTTATTTTTAAAAACTTAATTTTATTTATATTTCTAGAGATTTTTTCTTACCTAATATAGGGAATAGGGTCCCCATAAAAACAAGCTCTTATGATGAATTATTTCTCAAGAGTATTTGACCTTTTACATTCTTATGATTTTTCAAAGTTTAGATTCATGAATTTGATCAGGAATTTCAAGAGGGATTGGATTGACTTTTGGGACTGATTATATAAGAAAACAAAAGGAGAAATAATTTAAGCACTTAATTTTGATAAACTAAGAAGCACTCAAAATTATTCTAGATTGAGCTTTATATTTTGAAAGTTAAATTTTTATATTGGTTCATCAATCTTATGTCAAATTTCAGACTTATATTTCATTAATATAAATTTGAGTAAAGGTCCAAGAGAGAAGAGTTATGCCATAACTATACAGAAGATTAGCTTAACATCTTGTATCTTAGGTGAAAATCATTAACAAGATAGTAACTCAAAGATAAATCTAATAGATGTATAAGGCTTACAACTTAAAACCTCATCAAAAGCTTGTAAGCCCAACATATAATTTTTATAATCATTGAATAAATTTCAAGCTTTTTTTTTTCTCATAAATAAAATTTTAAGAATTGATTCTTTCATCAAGTTTGAAATTACAAGCGGGAAAGAATGATTCATGTATTCTATGTTAGAGAAGATATAACTTATCTATTGAATAACTAAAGTCCTAAGAGATTATAATTCCAAAACCACAACTAAGGCAACCTCCTCCATCTCCTAAGGTCTATGTCTCTCTCCCACTCTTAAAATGGTATCCCCTAAGATTATCTAGCAATCCAAGCAATCCCACCCTCTTTAGAAGCATCTAAAACTTAAAAAGGCAAGTTAAATGATTCTCTAACTACCGTCACAATACCATGCTTGAAAATAATGATAAAAAATATGTATAATATAGTACAAAGAGTGTATAATATAATATGCCAAAGATTGGGCATAAAATGAATATCACAAGCCACCAAAGTTATGTTCATTCAATATTACCCCTATTGGATTGTATGCATGATCGACTAAAGAACCAATCATTTATATCAATGCTTTAAAAACATGACCGGATCGACCAGTTCAACCGGTTGAACCATGAACCAGTTCGCCGGCCGGTCCGGAATTTTGTTAAAACCACTTTAGCTACAAACCGGATTGAACCGTCATTTCAACCAGTTAACCGATGGCAGTTTTCAAAAACCAAATTGGCTAATATTTTATTAAATAAAATATTTAATACATTTATTATTAAATATTTGACTTAACAAATAAATTTAAAATTTATATATTTTAATTAAACAAGCATAAAAAATGCTTTATGACATAGCACATGGCCCATCATATCATGTGCCGCTTTAAAAAAAGGAGCCAAAAAGCTTATATAGATAAAAACAATGCTAACATATATTCTCTAGATGATGTGAGACTAAAACCTAAAGAAAAGTTCTCACTTCTCAATATGAATTATATTATTTATAAAATAATCTCCAACTTAATTTTAATTTAGATATTTGATTTGTATGATAGGATGAATTTGTGTTTAAGTTTAAGGTTAGATCATCATATTATTATATTAATTTTATTATTTATTACGTCATCCGGTTCGACCCCGATCGAACCATCAAACCACTAACCCCTCCGTCTTCCGGTTCATTTATCGGTCCGATTTTCAAAGCCTTGATTTATATGATAAAAGATAATATGCACTATCACATGCAAATCAAACTTCAAGAAAGTACATGGAATTTTTAAATAAAATAAAAATATAACCATAATACAATAAATAACTTGAGGCAGATATAACGAAGATAACATAAATATCTTTTAAAACATATATTTGATTAATACATTATCCAGAATTATGAAGCTTTCCCACTATTGTCTGTTGGTGCAACTCAAATTAGCAAATGCATATATATCCTTATATAAGAACCAAGGTTCTTCAAATGGCAAACTCCCTCCCACTTGATAGAATTTAAGTCTCCTCCATCTTTTAGATCATCAACATTAAAAGTCATATGAAACTCCATCGATATGTTTGATGTCCAATAGCGGTTCATAAGGATAGTATCATGGTGGCAATATAAAGAAACTTTATGCTAAGAATAATCGTTGCATAATATTAATGATCTCTCCATATCTAGCACTATATTTGCAGCTCTTTAAAGCACCACCACTATTTACTCAACTATCATCCACATAGAGACAAAATACTCATTAAAAGTTACAAAAAGTGATTCCTGAAGAGTGAGCTCTGGGAATGTATGCGAGTAAATGAGCTCTTCAATTCAATAAAAGTTCCCAAATGAGATTCTTGAGAAATGAATCTTAGGAGGGTTGGTTAGAAAATCTGATATTTGTTCTTCAAAAGTTATTATAAGTAGTTCATAACGAGTGAGCCCCTAGAGAGAAGGTGAGCTAAAATCTATAACTCATTACATATTTATAAAAGAAAAAAAAGCTTGAAAAAGTAAGTCCTGAGAAGGCATAAGAGCTAACAAGATATTTAACTCTTCAAAATTTACACCAAGTCCCATAAACATTATAGCCTTAAGGACGTAGGTGGGTAAACAAGTTCTTCACCTCATCCAAAAGTCCTCACTGGACTCATCGATTAATGAGCCTTTAAGCATGGTACTTATGATATAGCGCTTTTGAGAGCCCATTAATGTATAAGCCCCAAGAGAATAAGGAGGCATATAAAGAATATTCTTAATCCAAAGTATCTAGAGGGATCATCAATAAGTGAGCCTTAGGGGACATTTAGTATTATATAAGGCCCTCACTTTAAGTCTTTAAGAGGGCTTTGGTATTAATGTGCTTACTAAGGGCTTAGGAACTGTTAATGGGAATTATTAAATCAAATATAAGATTTTATAAGAGCATATAAATTTTTAAAGCCCACCTAACTCCATTAAGCATGCAAAGTCTATCCGAATCCATTAGGTATATATATGAATATGAAGCTCTATTAAGTATGAAGAGATGACTTAATTGTCAAATATTAATGGGTTTTTGGTTCATTTGCTTGTCTCATTTAGTTTGATATGTTATTGATATGCTTTGGTTGTTAGGATATGGGTATTTGTTCGGGGTCATCTATGGTAGTAAGTGTTGTTTTATCTTTTATATGGTCAAATTTGTTAGATCTTGCTTTTGGGGGTCTTTGATTTCAGTATTGCAATCTGTTATGGGTGTTCATTTTTCGGTAGAGCTGTGATTTTCTAGTTTCTTTTTCGGATTCTCTCAAGTGTTTTCTTTTATAGCTTCTTGTCATATTTTTGTTTTCTTTTCTTTGTATTTTTATGGCAGGTTTTGGTGCTATATTTTTTTTGGTTTGGGATGATGATGGGGTGTGGACTATATTATTGTTGGAGCTACTGCTTATCTAGATTCGACCTTGGGCTCATTCAGATGTTTTACTTAGTTTTGTTGGATCAAGTTATTGCTTGCTTTTTGAATTTATTTGGTAGGGGTTCTAGCTTGATTGGAAGGGTTTGGTGCTCTATTGTTTAGGATTATTGTCAGGTTGTGAATCATTTCCTACATTTTTTACTGTGCTGATTGTCTATCTAAGCTTTGGGCTTCTTTTGGGTTGGGCTTCTTGCAGACCTTGCATTTGGATTTCTTTTTGGCTTTTTGCTGATATTGTATATAGATAGGGATCTTTGGCTCTTAGGACCTTTTTTGAATTTTTGATTGTAGCTTTTTGAGCATTAGTGAGATATCGATCCCTCTAAAGACTTGTAATAATTTTTCTAATATCAATGCATAGGCCCTATTTGGATTTTCATTAAAAAAACGATGACTTAATTGCCTTAAATATATGTGCTATATGAACCATTTATCTTTATCAAAGCTTTTAGGTAAATTAATCATCAAAATATTCTTTGCTATGAGTTTAAGAGTTAATATAGAGCAATTATATTAATATGTATTTTAAACTTAACATCAATCTTGATGTAAGTGTTGCTTTTGAAGCAACTCAAATCATTGTTTTAACAATTCATTAATCAATTTAATTATAACTGAAGCATAATTGATTGTTGAGATCCTTACAGTACAATCAAAATATTTTGTTGTTTAACTCTCTAATAAAACTATGTTTCAGCACTGGATAAAATCTTGATATAAAAAAATTTAAACATAAATGTTTATTATTAAGTTTACTAGGTCTACAACCTAATTAAGTAATTTCCCAACAACAACAACAACAACAACATCAAGCCTTTATCCCAGTACGTGGGGTCGGCTACATGAATCCTTTTTCTCCATTGTGTCCTATTAAAAGTCAAATTCTTGTTTAAATCTAATAAAGAAAGGTCATTCCTAATATTTTCTAACCAAGTCTTTTTAGGTCTACCCCTACCTTTCTTAACATAAGTCAAATCTAATACCTCTACTCTGCTAACCGGGTCATCGGAAGGCCGCCGTTTTATGTGACCAAACCATCTAAGGCGACTCTCTCTAATCTTATCTTCTACTGGAGCTACTCCAACCTTTTCACGTATATGCTCATTTCGTATCCTATCTCTAAGGGTAAAGCCACTCATCCACCTGAGCATCCTCTTCTCTGCCACACTTAACTTAGTATTATGCTTCTCTTTTAATTAAGTAATTTCCCAAACCCAAAAAATTTAAATAATTCTTGGCAATATAGTTACTTTGCTATAATTTAATGCAACAATGATAAATTTATTTGAATTAAAAAATTTAAAATTTTGACATCCTCATCTATAAAAAAATTGCAAACTTTAAAACCAATTGATCACATATATATATATATATATATATATATTAATAAGAAATTATAAACTACTATCAAATTTCTCTTAAAAATTTTTACCACACTGAACTTCATAACAAATCAAAACAACTCCTTTGCTTAAATCTAACAAAACAAGTAAACCATTAAATATAATGGTCATTTTTTATTTTCTTTCCTTTTTTCCTTTCAACAATAATTAAAAATCCACTACAAAAGAAATATTTTTTCTTAAAAAAACAAAAAGCAAGTTGAATTTCATCCACAATCAATTTCTTGTTGAACAAAGCCATGAATGCAATTACAATATCAAAGACTACATGCTTATGGTAGTACTAGTGGATAGAGGAGGTGTTCCATTTCCATGATATGGTTGAGAACAAAGCAAGATTTTTGTCACCTTCTCATAACCAAATATGCCTTGTTGTTGTTCACCAATTGAATTTCATTTGGGCCACCCCCAAATCTTTCACACACTGTACAACTTTTTCTTTTGGTGGTTCATAGGACATCTTCATTGCCTCTTCTCTTTTAGGGTTATTGGCATTATATGTAGCTTCCTTTAGTCCTATAAAATAAGCCATGAAGTCTTATATGCTACAAAAATATTAAATTTTGTATTAAATTTGAATACAACTTTGATTGCCATATATCTTTGATTTAGGAGATAGCATAGCAACCTTTATATAATTTATTAGCCATCTCTTTCAATTTTATTATATTATCTTAATTGATTTAAATTTCAACAAAAATAAGATTATTTTATTTAACTCTTTTCTAGATGATTAACGCTTTGTTTGAGACAACTTTCGTATTGTTTTATAAGGCAGTTTATTAATACAAAATTGTTTTTGAAAAAAAAAAAACTAAAAAATTGTTTTAGACAATAATTAAAAAGCTGTCCCGAACAAAGCCTATAAAATATTATTATAATGTAGAATAAAGTTTCTTATAGCATAAGAGAAATATGTATTATTACATATTAAAATAAAGTTTCTATTTTTTTCTTTTAAATTATCATCTTTTAGCACTCCTTTCAACTTTAATGAACCACTTTCTTTGCTCATTGGCCAACCTCCAATAAAAATAAAAAGCTTATAATAAAACCTCCTCAATAACGGAATATATCCACCAAGGCTCAAACACCAATGCATTATGTCGTTTTCATTACTGTACCCTACCTATAATTAATTAAATTATGTTGATTTGATATATGAAGGTGAGATGTGAGCCTACTCCTTCACCACCATCATCATTAAATAGTTAATATGAAAATTCAGAATAAAAAGCAACTAATAATGCCTTGTTGTTAATGATATAATTAAAGATTTGTTAAGTTAAAGAGTTAAAATTATGTGTATGCATGTTTCCCCCTATAGTTGGCTTTCAAGTAGATTTGGTTTATTGGGTAGAGTTTATTGTTCTAGGCCATGCTTCAATTCTTATCTAAGTAAATAAATAGATAAATATTACTTTTTCACTAAGCATATATGCTATATTGTGCAACATCTTTGAATTTAGAATGGGTTGATTTTTTTTGTTTTTTTAAGAGATGGATTACATGAAGCACTATCTAAAAATTTTGACTGATTATGAGATATTTATTTTATTGATTCTAGGACTATTTGTGGGGGCAAACCACCATATTCAATTGTCTCTATCGTGAGGGAGAGCAATATAGATTTAGACTAGAAGTGTAGGCTTTTTCATATGTTGGTTAGTACAATAGCTTTTTCGGATGCAAGAGGGGAGTGATATACTTTTCTGCTTAGAGGGATTTGAATTATGGATTGCTAACTTACATCATTAAGAACTAATTATTTTTCTTCATAATAGGTCATTGATCATGATCTATTTAGATGGTGGTAGTACCTAGTTGGCCTAACCTAACCTAAAGAATATTATTGATAGCCATGACTACTTTATGTAAGAGGACATCATAAATCAAGAGTGAAAATTGATAGAATGATCAAATGTAGATTGACTTGGTTAAATAGTTAACTTTGTGTTTTGTTAGACACATCAAGTAGAACTAAAAGTTCAGATTTATGCGATTGGTGAAATTAAAGAATGATCATAATTATGATGATGTTATCAATCCAATTAGAAGTTGTACCATGCATGTCCTTATTAATGTTAAATTTTAAGCTGAGTTTGCATAATAGTATTGATATGACATTACGTCGTTTGTAAAATTGGGTCAATTTTAAGCTATATTTTAAGATAATTGTTAATATTTTTATATATTTTGGGGACATATCTCCTTTTAATCTTTTGTAAGGCCATAAATGAATGACATTTTTTATTGATGCTATTACATATTTTTTAGGAATCATTTATTGGAGGCATTAACAACATATGCTTTTTGGTGAACTTTGAAATTTGAAATTGTAGGAAAACCTCAAGAAGGGATTCTTTAGGGTTCATTGAGCTAATTGGTTGGAATACCCCTTAGCTGAAATTTAATATTAATGTAATAATCTTGAAGAGATTTATATGGGGTCTTAAGAGGGCTTTTACTTATGGAATATGAATGCATTAGATTAGTTAAATGAAGCTAGTATTGAGCTGGTTCAAGGCAATTCAATCATTTGTAAACCCGGTCGTTCGCTCTTTAGCATATTGGAAAATTTTCTTACTTATGTTGTTGGAACTTCCTCAAAACAAGGAGCTAGGACAACGATGAATCGAATCACAAAGTTAAAAGTATGAAGGCATATGGTAATATAAATTTATAGTTTGTTATGATTTATCTCAAAATAAAATCAAGCACATCATTTCATATAAAAAAAGTTAAATTTATGTTTATTTTCTTTCATGTATAAGTTTTATAAAAAATTGATTTGCAAATAATTTATTAATAAAATGAATTTTAATATCATCTTTAATTTATGAGATTTGAAAAGAGTGATTATAAGTTTTTATAATAATAATTAGTCTCTAATAATTCTTATTTAAAATAAGGCTATTATATATATTTTCTACTGTACTTAAGCTTGTGCAAATATGAAATAATAAATTTAAGATTAAAAATCAGGTAACTTAAATTACAAATTATAAGAAATTTTCATAGACATTAATACTTTAATTTATAGTTTTAGTACAAATAAATCTAAAAATTTTCATAGAGTTTTTTTTTTGGTTAAAACCCACCGACGGGCTTACGCGTTAATTAGGGAAAAAATTACACAAGTCCTTAAAGGGAATTCTAGCCCGCTACCGCTCAAAGAGCTACAATAAAAAATAGAAAGAAAACCTAAGAGCCCGAATTCCCTGCTAAACAAAATACAATGAGCTCTAATAACATTCTAATACCCCAAAAAAACCATGGGAAGAGAAAAACAAAGACAGCTTAATCTACCAATCAGCACACGAACCCTGCACAAAACGAGCGCGATGCTCCAAAAACCTGCACACCAGGCAAGCAGAGGTACAAGAAGAGGATTAAGCCGTCCAACAAAAAAGCAAAAAACAAATAACACAAAGCAGCTGAGGAAAAAGAAACTCCCTGAACGAAAGAAACAGCCAACCGAGGTTTGCTCCATCCAGCCACACCCAGCACAACCCCTCACCAGCAGGGACAAAAGGACAGAAAAAAGCAGCAGCTAATACGAAGAATAAAGCAGGACAACCACCAAGAAGAAGGTAGCAGAGAACAACAAACCAAAAACCACATTAAAAAACCAAGCAACCAACAAACAGAGGAAGAAACACCCCAACAAGGAAAGACCGAAAATTAAACCAAAACATAGGGAACTTTCCTCATATCCAAATTGATCAAGCCTTGAATATGCACCGGAAGATTAGCAAAGTTAAGATCAATAATTTCAGAAAACCTGATACCAAAGCGGGCCATGGCACTGGCAGCAGCATTAATCTCAGTCTTAACCACATTATAAGAACATTCCAAAGAATTTGTTAAGACCATAACCTTTCTACGGATATAAAATAAAGCATGCCCACAGCTAGTACCATCCACGCCCAGCAAAACAGATTGATCAATGCTAAGATTACTCTCTACAACCACATTACTAACATCCAGGCTAACACAGAGGGAAAGCCCGTAAAGCACAGCCAACAAAAACCCTTCCAGGTTATCAACCGCCCCTGACATCCCAGCAAAGCCAACGATGTACATCCCTTCAGAATTCCTGATTAAGCCCCCAATACACCACTTGGTCTCAGCCAACACAGTATGAATATTCAGCTTAAAACAATTAGCATTGGGAGAAGACCAATAAGAGAACCTATTAACCGGGGCAACATTACCAGCAATCCCGAAAATCTCAACAGAAGAAGAAATTTTATCAAAACTTTTATAAGATAAAAGATTAGCCGAAAAAAGAGCAAAAATTTTATCCTTAATTCTCGCAATAATAGTAAGATGGTTCATCCCAACATTATTAAACCGAGAATCATTACGAGCTAACCAAATAAACCAAATAATAAGAAGAGGAATAACATTACGGACATGCCCCTTCACTCTAACCATCCAAACCTCCAGCAAGTTAAACACAGAACAGATAGGGCCACCACCATTAACATGAAAAATCTCCTCAAAGTAACTCCAAACCTTAACCGCAATAGGAGAAGAAACAAACACATGATGAACCGTCTCTAAGTTAGCACAACATTGACATTTAGAAGTAATAAGTAAACCTTTTTTTCTCAGCATATCATCAGTAGGAACAAAATTCTTAAGAACTCTCCAATTAAAGGCAGAAACCGTGGTCGGAATGCTCTTATGCCACATCATTTTAAAAGACTTAGAAGACATCTTAATATTACGAAACACATGCCAAGCTTGTTTGGTAGAGAAAATACCATCTTTAGTAAATTTACAAAGCAATGCATCTTTAGCACAACGATTAATAAAAATATTGGTAATCAAATTGATAATGTAATCCGGAATAACAGCAGAAAGCTTTCCACATCCCAACCATTACTAGAAAAGAAAAAATTCACTTTAACCGAACTCAAAGTATTAGAGGTAAGGAGATCATTTATAGAAAAGCCATTAATCCACCGATCTTGCCAAAAGAAAATGTTACCCTCCCCTAGGCCCCAAGCAAGCCTAGGCTCAATGATCCACTTAACTTTAAGCATACGATGCCAAACTTGAGAATTACCATTAGAATAAAAACACATGGAGGGATGAGAATCCCCACAGTACTTGGATGTCATAAAATTAGCCCATAACGAACTATTAACCCTTAAATTATACCATAATTTAAAAGAGAAAGCAGTAGCCATATCAAGCATAGACTTGCAACCAAGATCACCTTCTTGATAAGTACCACAACACTTGGACCAAGACGACCAATGGATTTTAGAATTGTTAGAAGAACCTCTCCAGAAAAAATTGTTGAAAATTCATAGAGTTAATATGGCATGCATACTTAAGATAAATTTCAGCAAATTAAGAAGCTTAAATTATTCAAAATTTATATTAGTTTTATATGAATTTATACATGGAAGTATAGTACAAGAGTTTTAAAATTGATTTATAACTACGAATGAATATAAATTTATATGTATTAATAGTATAAGTAATTTAAATTTAAAAATTTATACTTAAATTTTTACATAATTATTGCTAAAGTTTTAATTTAAGATTTGGACTAAGTTTTACAGAATTTGTGAACATATGAATATTTAGTCTTTCCTCCATTTTCTTATTTTTTAAACAATGAAATTTGATATGTTTGGAATGGATTTTATTGCAAAAACTTTATAATTTTATAGTAAAACTAAGTAAAGTTTTAGTAGAAAAAAAAAAAGTAAAGTTTTAGTAGGAAAAAAAAAGTAAAGTTTTAGTAGAATTAATATTATATGTACGTACATGTCATGCAAACCCTCTCCAAAAAGTATGTCTTCAAGTATTCATGTAAGGCGTCCTTTGGGGCAGCTTTCTTACTGCTTTCTAAAGCATCTTCATGTTAAAGTTTCTAGGAAGTAGTGAAAAAGCAGTCCCAAATGAAGCATAAGTCTTCATACAAAGCTTATATATGTATAGACCATACAAGCATCTCCAAAAGTTGTAGATATATATGCATGGAAATATTATATACTTCTTCATCTCCGTTGTAACTTCTCCATTCTCCAAATTATGTATTCTTCATTTAAATAAGATTGGAATCATGAATCCTTTCATGCAAAGAATTTTTTTCTGTTGCAAGATTAGTGGTGATTTACGAGAGAAAGAGAGATTTTATGTGAAAATTTGGTTGAGGAAAGAAGAATAAAGAAGATAAACAAACAAAGGATAGAAATAAAAAAGTTTAAGGAAATTTTGAAAAATTCTCAAAATTGTAATGCTAAGAAGCCAACAATAATGGTTAACCCTATTATCCTACCTAAAAACTATTTCTTGAAGCTATTAATAATCATGCTAAGATGAAGCCCTATTCACCAACCTTTTTTTTTAAAAAAAAAAAAACCCCAAAAGGGGGATACGCGTTAAAGCCAAAAAAGGATTACAAAGATCAAAAGGGAGTCTATCGGAGTAGAGAAGCTCAAAGAGCTACAAAACAAATCAAAAGAAAGAAAAGGAACTGATAAACTCCCTATTCACCAACCTCTAATTTTCAATTGAAGGGTAGTTAACCTCTAAGGACTTTGTGATGCTCAATTTATAAAAAACTATATGCTTGAGAGGCATAAAGTTTGAGATCCAATGCTTGCATTGTACCAACAGAACGTGAAAGAAAAGATCCCCAACTAACTAAAGTCACATCAACATATGTTCCTAGAGAGGAAAACTATATAGCCGATATACTCTTTTAAGTTTGGAAACCCTTATTTACCTCCTTCTTTGACCCACTCATTGTTAGTCCACCATTTTGTTGATCTAAATTTTCTCTAAGATCTGTAGCTCAATAACTACTATACTACTGACTTCTTGCTTATTGGCCATAGGGTTGATTGTGGCCTCTTTGTGTCCATCATATTTTCCCTTGTGTATTTGATCGTATATTCCCATCTATAAATTTTTTTTTTAATTTTTTTTTAAAGAAACATATATTAATAATAAGAAATCAAGGTTACAATAAGATAGAGAAAGGAAACAATAGAAAGAAGAAAAATTACAATAAACCGCGGGCTCAGTTAATGGTTGAGGCTTCCAGCACCACCGACACCCCACCAGGACCGTCCAAAAGGTGGAGGAAACAGCCAACACGAAACAACCCGAGAAATCCACAGCAATGGTTGCCACCAGCAAAGTACAATGATGCGAGCCCTAACCCATCATTGCCCAATCTTCCACAAAACAGCAAAACCGCACATAAAAAACGAATAATAAAAACCAAGACAGAGGAATGCAGCTATCGCCTACGGCGACCCCTGCCTCTACCACGAGATCCGCCCCGAGTCCTAACATAAGAAATGGGTCTAACATTAACAATAGAGAAATCACATCCCGGGTCAGAACCACCACAGAAATCAGGCGACGCCAAACCAGCACCATCAGAGAATTCGGAATCAGGCTCACCCTCGGACGATTCCAACCAATTCAAATGGTTCCTAATATCCATTCCAGAACTGTCTCCTAAGGAATTGCCCCCAAATCGCGTATCAACCAAATTTACCGGAACCTCAATGAAATTATTAGAAACCGTAGTGCATTTCTGAGACCCATCTATATTAAGAGCCAGAGAGATAGCCCCAGGCAAAACCCCAACAGGTTCACCCACAGAATTAACCAGAGGTTCCGCAGCAGAATTAGACGGTAATTTAGGTGGAAAAAAAGGCACAACATTAGGGGATAAGGAAAAATTAACATCAAAATCCTTATCCTGCCTATCACCAACACCCCTATCATTCACTATAGAAAGAACAGCACCTTTGCACGCAACATTGACGGAAGGAGGTAAAGAAACATTAGTATTAATATGATCCGCACCAACACTATTTGAAACAACAGCATTAGGAGGAACTAAAGCCTGATCAAAACCCCCCTCAACCATACCAGAAAGCATACAAGCTTCAGGTGAACCAACCCGACAATCAACATCAGGCAAGAACACACCCTTTACACCAACAGATTGATTGTTAACAAGAGTTTCACAATCAAAATCAGCTCGTTCTAAAACAACATTACCTAATTTTGCAGAAATATCACAACCAGGAGAGATAATCGGAACTTCAGTAGAAACAGGGATAGGAGGGTTATCCAGGGGTGCATAGAAAGCAACCGGGGAGGGTTTGGAAGAAAGTTTGGGACATTCCAGTTACTTATGACCTAAAGCTTTGCAAAATGAACAAAAATTAGGCATGCCCTCAAAAATAACTTTCTGGACATACCCCAACTTCTCTGGACCCAACCAAACAGAATCAGGAAAAGATTTGGTAACGTCAATTTCTACAAGAACATGAGCAACAGATGGACGGGATCCAGAAGCCGTAGCATTATCGGTATGAATCGGCCTACCAAAAACCGAACCCAGCCCAAAAAGTATACGGGAGGAGAAAAGATGGGGACATAATCCCGGAAAAGAGAGCCAAACAGGGACGATTGGAGATTCCTCCGACAAATCAAGAACCGGAGACCACTTTATAACTTTCATAAAACAGCCATAAACAAAGTAAGATCTGTGAGCAAAAATCCTAGCATAATCCATATCATTGGCAAGCTTGATTAAAACATTCGCTTGATCCAACAAAGTCACCGAAAAATCCCCCGATAATTTTAGGATAAAGAAAAATCTACGGATTGAATCTAAAGATGGTCGTTTAAGGGGAAATCTCCCCACCAATGCAAACTCAAAAGGTTTTGCTAGATGAAAAAATTCCTCTTCCGAAAACCAGAGAGACGGCATTCCCCGATTCGAAGAAATACGAAAATCCGGAAATTCATTCGCTTCAACGGAACCAGATAGGGCATCCTTAAAGGATTTAGGTTGCTTACCCGCAAGGAAACCAGGATCAAGCAATTTTTTTGCCATAGAGAACGTACCGTCGGAAAGAGGGAGGCGGCGCGACGCAAAGGCAAAAGCCCTAAAAGGGCGAAAACCCTAGCAGACGAGACGGAAGCATGTCGACTCAAACATTAGATTGAGGTATATTCCCATCTATAGATGATTCCAGACAAATCAAAATTCCGGCCCTTCAAACTTTGATAAATTTTGAATCATATATTTCTCAAGCCACTCCATAATCAACAACTTATCAAGATTGATTAAGAATATCCTAATGACAATTAAGCTAATCTAAATAAAAATAAATGTACATCTAACATTAACTCAAAATTACAAAATAATACTAATTTTTTTCCAAAAATACAATTATACTAAACCCTAAAAAAAAAAACCGGCCTTTGCTGGACGGCGTTCAGGGACGAATCATGAAGTGTCACATCATTTTTTTCTATATATCAATTTTGTGTACCAAGTGATGAGGCACAACCTGATTCGCCTCTGAATCGTCCAATGATCTAACCGAATAATTTTGCTTCATTTAGACAAGATATGCTATGAATCATTAGGGTGGGTCACAAGTGCAACAATAATAGAGATTGAATGAATTTCTACATGACCAAGCATCATAGCAACACTGATAAGACATCTTAAAATAGTGCTGGTTTGGGATCATAGCTTGGACTGTGAGGACATATGACATCAATGCTGAATTTCACTTAGACTTTTTGACCAAGTCAACGTCTACAAATAAGGGCCCACTGCCACGTGTCAGAAGACTGACAATTCTCAGGCCTTATCTTGCCCAATGGACAAATTGTGGATAAAAGATATTGTTTACAGAGGATAAGATCCTTTGCTACAATAACCGAAGTTTCAATGCTTCCATTATATCATAGTACAGATTGCTATAATTCCGTACTTATATTTGGATCATTATCGTTGATCTCATGAAGTCATGCAATGATTTCTTTATGAAATTTTGCTTCATAGTACTCAAATGACTATTATGTATACCTACTGTCATAATTATAAAAAAATAATAATAATATGACTATCTAATTATTTTGTTTTCTTAAATGTGGCTAAGAAGCTTTTTTTTTCAAACCTTTTTGATCTCATTCTTATGCTCATGAGATTAAGTTTTAATGATAAAAATTAGATAGTCATTCATTTATTTTTAAGGATTATATTAGATTTCTAATCACGTAAACTAAAATTATCTCTAGTTATATGTTAGGTTGTGGAGCTTAATTTTTCATCTATGAAAAAACATAATGAGAATTTTTTCGGCTTCCTTATTCTTTTATTTATAAAGAAAATCACATTTTTTAATTTTTTTATATTCTAAGATTAATTTTTAGCCCTAAAAAAGATTATGTAATGTGGATTTGGTGGCCCTATTTTTTTTAAATTCTCAATTTTTAATTAAAGGATTTATTATTGTAATTCTACACAATTAAACTATAGTGAAATTCGCAACGGTAGCAATACTACATGGTCTTCAATTTGATAAATCCTTAATAATTTTTTAATTTTGTGTGGTGCTATTTTTAATCATTTTTTTTATAATTACCTTTTTTCAAATTCTTAGCTTAATTTTTTAGATTTTTTCTATTCCCAAACATTATTAATCATCCTTGAAAGTATATATTATTATTATTTTTTAAAACACCAATACAAGTTTTTACTAATTTTTTGTTATGGCCTGAGGCCCTGAGCTAATAATTTGACTTAAGAAAAAAAAAAAGCACTAAGAAGACTTAGGATCCTTTTGGGATGGCTCTAACTTTTTGTAAATGCGTTTGTAAAGTTTCAAGGAGAAAATAACTTATTTTAAAGCTGTTGTAGGAAACAACTTTCGATATTCAGCCATTTTTAAATAAAATATGTTTACCTCTTAAACTTCTTATCCTTCACCTACTTTGCTTTTTAATAAGATAATACTATAATTTTCATTTGTGAAAAACTTTCATAAAAATATTATATTATATTAACACCTGGTTAGTAGCTTCAAGATCAAGAGTAATATATACTTTCTTTCCAGCTTGATAGCACAACATCACCACATTGACCAAGCATATAAGCTTTCTTTCTTCAAGCTTTTTTATTTTTTATTTTTGCTTATTTTTGAATAATATATAGCAGTGGAGTTTTCTTCAAATTCTAAGCATTGCCTTAGGCATTTCAAAAGATTTTGTATTATGTGAAATCCTAAATAATCATTGCATATTGACTATATGAGAACAACTAAGAATCTATTTTGGATTGTTGCATTACTTTTCATATAACAATCATAATTTTTTTTACTATTATTCTCTTGTTGCTTTCTTACTGTGTTTTAGAAGCTTCTATGATGAAGAATCATTTTTGGAAATAAGAATAAATAAATTATTTTTCTACAACAACTTCACAATCAACTTTATAAAACGTTGTGGTCATCCCAAACAGACCCTAAATCTAGTCGTCCATTATGCACATTAATTTATATGTATTATTCTGATATGCTCAACTCCACATTTGAACAAAAGAAGGTTTGCAAATTATAGTCTTTTCAATGTATGAGGGGGGATTATTCCCAAAAGCATTCCCTAAAGTTTAAGTAACTTAAATAGGGGTGTAAATGAGTTGAGCTAAGCTGAAGTCACCCATTGCTTGAGCTTGAGAGTTTGATTAATTAATCAAGTTTGAACTCGAGCTTGAGTTTAATTCTACGAGTTCCAGTCAACTCATTAGACTGCTCGCTTATAATGAAAGAGAAAAAATGATTATGATTTAAGCAATTAATAAAATAAAGTTAAAATAAAAAATGAGAAATTATAAGATAAATAAAAAAGACTCACTAGAAAAAGAGAATGACAAATAATTTTTAAATATTTTTAATGGCTTTATAGTTGAACACTTAAACTCTTGAATTCTAATATCTTTTAAGTATATTTTATATTAATATTCATTAAATGAGCCTGCTTGCGAGCTAATGAGTCAATTCGAGGTTGGCTCGATAGCTCATTGAACCATTTATCGAGCTGGTTTCATCCACTTGCAGTCCTAAATGTAGATTCTCTTAAGTTTACAAATGCTTTTCTTATCAACTTAATTAATGGCGATTCCAGCAAATCATCATGTGATAATATTCTTCTAATCATAGGAAATGGATTCTAATTCTCAAGCATAGGGAGAAGGCACTGAGCCTTTGATTTATGTTTTTTTTTTAAATTGAAAATATGCCTCATATTTTTATTCTTTTTTCTTCAGTGATAACTTTTTCATCATTTTTGAAGAAGATAAAATAATTTTTTTTGGGTGTTTTCCACTCAAAAAAAAAAAAAAAAAAAAAAAGAATCAGAGTTGCTAATATTATTTTCTATGATAGGTTAGAAGAATTTCACTTGTCCTAAAAATCACTAAAATATTTATCTTTCTTCTACTCTTTAGGACAAGTGTAATTCATCTTCTCCCTCCACAATAAAAAAAAAAAACATGAAGAGAACTTGACCCTACTTTTTCCCTATGAAGGGGGGTTTACTATATGGTAATGAATTGGGGAAAATTCCATATGTGCTTAAAAATCTATGTGTAATAAGTTAATTATTTATCAAACATTCAAAGAAAAGAGATTGCCACTTAACATGACAAAGCTCACCTACGAAAAGGGGATTTATATACACACCTCTCAAAATATTAGTATTAACATCTAAATTTAACTATTTATATCATCTCACAATCTATTAATAGAATTAACGAATCTTACTAGGCACTTGCCGGACATGAGGATGGAAGAGACGAACTGCCTGCTTTGGCTATGCTCCTCTACGAGGTGGTTTGGCGGATTTTGCCGATAGAGACGCAATCATATATAGTACATCGATCTTCAACAACATTAAAAGAAGTTGAATATTAATCTTGTTAATTCTATTTTCCTACATGGTTTCTTATCTATATAACTTTTTTTTTAATTGATCTCATGTCTAATTATCTATAACTATAATTACATCCTTTATTTAAGCATTAATTCAAATATTTGAGAACTAATTACTAGCATGCTTACTATTATAAATGTAATTGGTACTTCTGACAGCTAGTTCTCCGGTGGTTCTTAGCACTCACCTATTTAGAAAGAGATTATTATTTTTTTTTTCATTCACAAGTTCTGGTATATACATATTGAACAATCTACTAGCACCAAGGTCACTAATCTAACATAAATTAAGCTGATTAGTGAAATATGCATTAAAAGCTGGCAAAAAAGCATCTCTCTCTCTCTCTCTCTCTCTCTCTCTTATTCTCTCTTTCTATCTCTTTCCAAATCATTCAGAATTTCTTGAATAGTTTATCCTTAATGATGATAGAAAGATTAATGACAAGGATGACTAACTTAGAAGACAAAGGGCATCCGTGGAGCTCCATCATTTGTTTAAAGGCACTCATACAATACAAGGTGGCGAATTTATGGAAAAGGAAAAGTATGGCAATCGAAATTCTTAATCAAATCAAAGTTGGGAGAATCGAGCTATAATAAATATTTGAATGGTGCAATGCGCATCAAGCAAAGGCACACAAGCAGATTACTTATATGATTTCTTCTATAATATATAGGCTTATCCACTTCTCATTGTCGCCATATTGTCTTACCTTTTGAAATTAATCAAAGCTTGATGATATATTATAAAATGTGGAGCACAAACCACTTGATAATTCCACCATTTTCTCTCTGAGAGCCAAAGCTAAATCTCCCTTTGGGATTCGTTGCTTTTCTCCTCATACATGCATGCGTTGGGTGCTTCAGCTAGCAGATTCAAATGAACATGCAGATGATAAGCTTAGCTTAATTAAGTATTAGTGCGTTGGTGTAGGGCTGCTAAATACAACTGATTTAATTAGTACAGAAGATTGAATCACGATTATATTATGTACTCAGATGAAATAATGACACTGCAATATTTATTTGAGGATCAAAGATGGGATATGCTAATGAGTTGTTCATTTGGTATTTGCTTTATTATTTTTGAAATAAAAGGTCGGTGTGTTGGTCCCAATAGCACACTCAAGGGAGGGAGAGTTGGTGATAATTTTTTTTTTTTTAAATGGGCATATGATTCTGAAAGGGTGATTTGGAGTATTATATATGTGAAGTGCTTGACGCTAGGAGAATAAAATATTAACATATGATAAATGTTAATCACAAGAAAGGATAAATGAATTTATGCTAATTTGAATTTTCTTCAAATATATGATCATTTCTCAAGCACTCTAGCTTCTTTAGAGTTATGTCAAGTTAGGGGCTGTTTGGTTTGAAGTAAAATGAGTGTAAAGTATTTCAAATTCGGATGTTTTGAAAATATTAGTGCTTGATTTGAAGTAAAATAAATATATAGTAAAATTTTAAAACATTTGAAATTCATCTTCTAGTTCAATTTTGATGAATCATTAGATTCAGTTGATTTTCTAATCACTATAAATTCTCTGTTGTTGCTACAACACTCACTATTTGTTGGCAGCCATCGCCCACTATCGGTCATTGCCTATTACCATTGCTGATCATTGCTACCTGCCTTTTGCATTGCTCGCCACTATATGTCGTTGCTGTCTCCATCTACTTTTGATCATCGACCGCTGACTATTGCTCTCCACCGCCCACTAGCCATTGATCACCATCATTGTTAGGCTTTATACTGCATTCATTTTAGTTCAAGTCAAACCAAAAAGTAACCACCTACATATATTTTACACTCATTCAAATAACTCCAAGCATTTTAAATACATTGCATTATTTTTGTATTGTATTCTACTATACTTTGTATTCTATTTTCACACAATCAAACGACCCTTAATTATTACAAATATCAAAGCTTTAGAGTTCTACTAACAAAAATAAAGAAGTACCATATAGATGACATGGGTATTTGTATAGTAGAGAGAGCATGAATTAATGCTAACAAAATTTTGAGTGGAGGAACTATTGTAATACTACATCCATGCATCCTTCAATCAATACATATTTTCCATGAATTAGGACATTATATGCTTTTAGAAAGTGCCTTTTACCAATTATAAAGTATTGTTTATGCAACATGATAAGAAAAGAATGCTTAAAGGATAAGAGGTCAAAGAATTAGATAGATCAACTATCCATTAAAATATATGAAATATATATAAATTGGTTTAAATTTTAAATATATATGAAATATTTGCCATCATCAACATTAGCATATAAACTTAATATCTCCCTTTTCTATGATGCAAATAGTTCTATATGCTGAGAAGAGCAATATATTAATTTTATGATACAAATAGAATAACATAACATAAGATATTGAGTAGATTATCAAATGTAGTAGTCAAATTGTAAAGATATAATCTATAACTTAGAACTCATCAAATTCTTTATCTATTTTATAAATCTAATGTACCTAAAAAGTCAATTCTATATTTTTATTTTTGAAATCATCAAGATATATAAGAAAAAAAAGACAAATTCAAGTGTTTATTTAGAATTAATGTTAATATGTATTATTCATGTAAGTAAAAAGACTTATGATGAGATATTAATAATGGATTTCCTTTAGCATTCATCATTATTGATACATTCCTAGGAGTTGGAGCATATAAATATCATTAGTGAGAGTTATATTGAAAAAAACTCATAAGTTTAGTGAACACACCTTCTCGCTCTCTAACATATTCTTTGATGTCAACAATAAAATTTCCGGTTAATTATATTGAAAAGTTCATCTCAGAATAAAATCCTTTTTTACCATCTATTTTTTTTTAAATTTTTATCTCACAATAAAATCTATTTTTCTAGTCTATTTCTTTGGCTTCCTTAAGAGTTGCAAGAGGCTGAGTAGAAGAACCTTGGGGCACTTGTTCAATTTATACCAAAAATTCCACCTTCTTTTTATCTATCTTCATAAATTTGGGTTAAGGAGATTTTATTATATTATGAGATTCCATTTGATCTTATTGGCTATTAAGGGAGGTGATGGAATAGTGACTCCATAAGAGTTATTAGATCCAAATTTATATAGGAATTTAATGTTATGAAGTTACCTCGCATGGTGAAAGGTTTGATTAACCTAGCTAGATAAGTCTGGGCCGCCTTATATTCATAATGCATAATGGTTTTAGTTTTATGTTATTCGTTTTGGTTTTCGGTTCTGCCCCATTTGCTAGGCTCGGTGGTGTTTTCTTCCTTTTGGGTTGCTACTATTTCTTTGGCTTTTGTTGCTCACTACCTCTGTTGGGTGGTGTTTTATTGGGCTATTGTGTGGTATTTCTATAACATGATGCTAGTTTTCTTGTTCAAGCTCTCCTTTAGGTTTGCTGGTGTATCTCTGGCAGTTGGTTTTTTGGGCCAGTTGGTAAGCTATGATTGTAATTTATCAATTATTGATTTAAATCTTATGTATTGTTCATCTATTCCAAGTTTAGAGTTTTTTGAGGTTGTATGGATTCTATTATGCTGTGTATTCTTTTTTTCGTGGCTCTTCAACTTTCGTGATTTTGATGAGAATATTTATTGGTGCCCTTACTCTTTTTCCATGGAAATTAATTTTGGTATCCTGTTGGATGTAGAGTGCTTGGTATTTCATTTTTGTTTGTTCTTCCTTTAGGGCAGTGGGTGAGGAAATTTGGTTGCGTTCGGCTTATGAATTATACCTCCTTTTGCTTCTCAGTCTACGCCAATCCAAACCGCAGGTGCATGTTCCTTCTTAGATGGATGGGTTGGTTTTGGTCTAGATTTGAGTAGCAATTTGTTTATTTCATGATGGCATTACAAAACTATATTCCTGAGCTTGATTGGCCCAGTCCCCCTCATTATTTTAAGTTCTTTGGTTTGTTTTTATTGTATGATTGGGAGTTGGATCCTTGATGTCTGGGTTATTTTAAGCTGTGGGTTTGGTTCTCTTAGGACTATTTGGGCTTCTTCAGGTCATTTTACTATGTTGTAATTATATATGAATGATACTCAACCTTAATAGTAAGTAACATGTGTAAGAATGATTTAGAATTTATAGGATCTTTATGGTGAAGGAAGCAACATGATTGATGCCCTCTATAGTGATGGTGAAAGAGTTATTTGAGCGGTGGTGAAATTGTATTATGACATAATTGAATTAATTAGACATAAATAAGTGGTAGATAAGCAACTAGTGGGGGCCTGTGCTCCTAGGGTACCCACCTTAAATCCGCCCCTGCATTAATTTGGCTTCATTGAACAAATTGTTTTTCATGTCAAGACAAAATCTTGAGTACACATTAATTGATAAAATGAAACGTCAAACAAATTAAAAAAAGGAAGAATATAATGAGAAACCTAGAATGAGTGAGAAGGGAAGAAGTGTTTGGGCTTTGAGGGGGTGAAACAAAAAGAAATATATCATTAATTAGCTTGTAACTAAACATTACCTAAATTGAATTAATTAGGTCTTAATTAGTGGTAGATAAGCAACTAGTGGGAGCTCGTGCCCCCAAGACATACAGCTTAAATTCACCTCTTGATTATGTGTTTAGATAGATTTGATATTGAAGCTTTTATACTATCAAATGATAATTAGTTTTTGTAGAGAAAATTAGGGCGAAACTCCAAATCAAAAGTTTGGGTTGTTAGGGAGCTAATGATGACATTTTTATAGATTCTTAATCATTGGTTAAAAATTTATGATATTTTGAATTCTATTGCTCATAATAAGAAATTATCTCTCTATATTGGGATTTTTGTTAAAGTATGTTAGGGTTATTGGAAAGTTGAGGCCTTTAAAGATTATGAGGAATGTTGAGAAATGTTTGGGAGATTTTTGAAGATTTTGGATCAAAGCTATGTAGTTGAAAATTATGTTGGAAAGATGAGGAATAATAGTAAGAAAACATAATTGAAGTCCTAGAAGATTAGCCTCCAAGATTAATTGGAAAGTAAAACAACCCCCAAACCTTTCACGCAAAATATGTATAAGAATAAATAATTTTTGTTCAATAAATTAAAAAGTACAAAGCAATGCCCTAGTTAGAGGCTTCTTCTAAACCTAGATATCTTTAAATTAGAAGTTGATAAAATATTATTATGTAGATTGATTCAAAGAAAAAGAAACTAAGATTAATAAATTAATTTTAAAGCTTTTAGACACATAAAAATTCAAATGAATCAAACAAGGTAAGTAGAGTAGTCCTGAATCATCATGCAATTTATGGAAATTTTCCCTTATTAAGTGGTATGACCCACCTACCCATCAAGATGCCTTCAATTAAGCTTTATTTATTCTCCAATGTTATTAGAGAGATTAAGACTTATATTTTTTTGTTATCCCCCCCCCCCCCCCCCCACAGGCTATACCCTAATTCTATTGATCCTTACTGTTATGTATTTTTCCTTTTTGAACTCCTTAACTTCTTTTTTAGTTAGGGAGTTATAGTTTTGGTTCTTACCTTACTTGTAACTTTTTCATTAATGAAAGGGCAAAGCCCCAAATTTTCCAAAAAAAAAAATGAACCGCAGAAGCAGCCTTAATTCCCATCCATTATCCCTTCTCTCTCTCTCTCTCTCTCTCTCTCTCTCTCTCTCAAAATTCTTACGCACGTGCACAGGAAAAGCTTCATAATCTACTAGAAAGATCCATGGTGTACTAATCATCGTTGCATAAATTATTTTAATGATTAGAATTATTTATTTGGATTTGCGTATGTCTAAGTACGCCACTAATTGTTAATTAAGCGATGCTTAATTCAGTTTTAATCATAATTAGGAGGGTAAGCTAACTAGCTAGTTACAGTATTCTGTTAGTTCACTTATATGTTTAAACAATCATATTACTGTATTTTGATAACTATTTTTAGATAGAATAATAAAATATAAAAGATATATATCTATTTTTATTAGAGACTTCGAATTTTTTTTAAAACGTAAAAAATTGTTTTATGCTTATTTTTTTAGTTTTTGCTCTTCACATAAACATTTATTAGATATAAAGTGGGATATACATTTTAGTTTCTTT